>JAJOOO010001930.1:0-39524 GCA_029582685.1 Solanum piurae
ATTTGGAGATGATGACATGTCATGGCTATTTGATAGGTTTCTAAGTGTTGAAGATGAAGACTTGGTGAGTCCTCATAGATTCGAGGACAATACCCAATATGTTCTTTTATGTCTTTTAGTATTGTTTAAGTTGTGTACGGGAATAGTTCCGAATTTTGTACTCTAAAGTATTAGATGGTTTTGAGACATCATGTATAAAGTCTAGAAAGTCTTCCGCTTGCTATTTTTTTATGCAATGTTTTCTTGGTAAAGAAAGTTTTAAATTCCTTATGGTTTTAGTGCCTATGCGATGAATGAATGCTAAGAGGCTTGTATTAGACCTCTTCGAGGCCGAGTACGCCGGTTACGACTAGGGGGGTGCTCCCGGGTCATGATAGAAACGTTCACAGACCATTCTACTTCAAAAATTATTTTCGGGACCAAAAATTTAAATACATCTCCGCGTCGCGGACCTGCTTTCAGACAGTGATTTCTTGATCTTTTCTCATATTTAGCTATCTAAAAACACTCCTAAACATCATGAGATGGTTTCCTATCACAAATCACCATCCTTGAATCCATAATTCAATTCAAGGAAAGTTAAGAGTCACGTCTAGAAGTTAAGAAGCAAGTCAAGAGAAGTTCATAGAGTTTTCAAAAGTCTTTCACAAACGTTTTAACATTGTTTTAAGACTTAAGTTTTAAGTTAAGCAAAGAGTAAAGAGTTGAGTTCATTTCTTCAAAGATTATGTGAGAACTAAGTATTCGCAAGAGTTTATAATGTTTTCACATTTGTACAAGAAAGGGAAACACCGATTTCCAAGAGAGCTTTTAAGCTAAGTTTTGAGTATCTCAAGTCAAAGAAAGAGTTTTGTCTTTACAAACATTTGAGCTATATATTTTTGGGAGTAGTATTGAGCACCGATATGGGGATGCGAGTTCATATTTACTCAAGTCTCCATAAACCATGTAGCCATCATTGGTAGTAAAGGATCGTACTTTTTAGATGACTCCTTAAGTGCTTTTTAGCATAGACTAGTGGATCCACTTAGTTAAGGCATTCTATATGAAGGCAAAAAATAAGAAAGTTCTAGCAGCGTGGGCAAGACGTTGTATCACCACTTACGCTCATAGTGGTGGTTGTTGGTTAGAGAAACTCCCACAAAAACTATATTACTTTATTATATGAGTAAAGTTGAATTTGTTATTGCATTTTCTTTAATGAACTAAGTTGTTTTCTACTATTTTAAACGCGTTCTATATATTTCATGTATGTTATTGCTTTATATTGAGTTAAGTTATTCAGGAATTGAGTAAAGCCAAGGTAAGTGTTTCTTTCAAATTCTTTTCAAGCTTAAGTTATGTTTAGCATTCCAACTCGCATACTCGTAGATTCAATGTACTAATGCCAGTTGGCCTGCATCTTATTATGATGCAAACGCAGGTTACCATGATCAACATCCAGCGCCTCATTAATCCAGTTGACCACTCAGAGTCAGTTGGTGAGCCTCCTAGCTTTTCAGAAGATCCTTTTTATTGCTTTCAGTATTTTAGTTCAATAGGATGTTGTGGGTCTTGTCCCGACGTCCATATCAGTTGTTTAGAGTCTTCATAGACATAGTTAGTGATGTTAGTTCATGAGTCTTTAGTTTCCCTTTTCAATGATGTTGAGACTTGAGTCACCATTTTGGCAGTGAATGTTATTTATTACATTCTAAGTTATTTATTGAGAATTTTAGTTTTTATTTTAAAGTATATTTATCTTGAGTAAAGTCTTCCGCTGAGGAAGTAAGCCAGGCCAAGGGTTCACTTGGGGCCAGCAATGGTTCTCGAGTGCCAGCCACGTCTAGGGTGTAGGCTCGGGGCGTGACATATATATTACCCAAAGCTTCTCTTTAACTCAACAATTCTAACTTTATTTTCTCATTTGCAACTCGAAGATGTGAGTTCTCTTGCCTCTCCAGTTAATTCTGACATCAAAATATAAACAAGCTTTAACTGAAAAAGTATATATATGGTCGGAGGTAGGGTATCGTAATAAGAGATTGTTCATGTCCAAAAATAAGGTGTGTGCATAATAGTAAATAATCAACGTATAATTTATGTAACATTATACATAAATTACTTTGCATACTTTAAGACGGTATCATGGTGGAGTGGTAGATTTGACTTGTGGACAACCAGCTCCTCCCACTACAACTGTTCCTGCTAGATCTCCTTCTACCACAACTCTTGTAACTTCAGCATATCATTCTATAGAAGATGCTGATGATATAGATTTAGGTCTTGTTGAATTTGATTTCATATAAGAAGAGGCTTCTGATTACTCAATTGAAGATAGTTGTAACACCTAGCATTTGAGAAAGGCTAGGAAGGGGTCTAATGGGATTTTCAAGAACCTAAATTGGACGATGGTACCCTCTATAGAGCCTTAGATGGGCCGTGAAGGGGACCACGACCCATTATGGTGCTCGTGACAAGAAGGCAGAACCTGCCCCAAGCAGGTTCCCTCCGATGGACCCTTATACGGTCCGTGAAGAGGGAGTTATTAGGGTGATCGTGGAGCGGGTCAGGTTTTTAGGGGTTCTCCGAGCTACTGGTCAAGGTCCACGGGTATCACAACGGCCCGTGAAGCCTACACGGAATATGAAGTTGCCCATGAAGGGTGTTAATTATATTTAGAGTTTAGGGTAAACTTCAAATGATCATATTGTTTAGCACAAAAAGAAGTAGGTTACCCATGACCTATCAAATTAAAAACTCTGAGTCCTCTTTCAAACTCCACCAGGTTTGCCTAATTCCAAAATTGGTGTAAAGTTTTTTGCCCAAAATAGTAAAACCTTGTCAAGCAGAATTTCTTCACGACCCGTTTGACGGGCCGTGGTGATGTTGAAGACTCGTTTCGGGCTTCCAGTGACCCACTTCGGTATTTTTTATGTCTGGGGCTATAAGGTCTTTTCCTAATTAATTTAACAGAATATTATGTCATTTTTCCTTCAACCCAAAGCCCTATATAATGATTTAAAACCCCCAAATCACCCAAACTCAATTCATTTCCTTAAATTCTCAAAAGAAGATCAAGCTCCTCCTCTCAAATATTTCTCTCTCTAGAAGTTGAAAAAGAAATCTAGGGCTTCAAGATCAAGTCTCCTAATCCTCCACTGTTTCAAGCTTTTGGCATCTAGGTATGATAGTATTAACCTATGGAGTCCTTTCCTTCATAGGGTCCCTAGATTCTCCAATTTTGTAAAACTAAAATCTCCAATTGATGTTAGGGTTCTTCTTTCATGTCGTGGGTTCCTTTAAATATTGATTCAATTGATTGTTTTATGACCTTTTATGCCTGAATTGAAGTAATTGCATGTTTTAAAGATGATTTCCCATGAACCCATGAATAACCCATGTTTTCTAAGCTATGATGATATAATGTGGGCCTTGAACTATGAAAGGCAAATTTTTGAAAATATGCATGTCTTCTCTCTATGAAACTAATGTAAATGAATTTGAAGATACCTTTTAATTTGAAAATATGATGAAACTTATGAATTATTGAAAATGCATGTTTTATGAAAGTAATTCTTATAACTCCAGAAAGCTTACGGATGAAGATATCTCTATGTTGTATGAAGCTTGACCACATGTCATGAATGACATCTAGGTTTGCGCTCAATGCTTTTAAGGCTATTTTTCTAAATTAGGTCTTCATTAGTATGGTATCCAAATATTCCATCAATGATAAGAGACCACAATTTCAAAACTATTTCCAACAGTAGTAGGGCATTTCTAGCATTAAGAGAATGACTATGAACTTTAAAATCTATTATGAAAAGATCGTGGATATTAAAAGGTTTTCTTACCCATGGTCCAAGGAGCTATCCTATGATAAAACAAGTGGCAACTACCCATATCTCTTAATGATAAGACAAGTTTCGACTACCATGTCATTTAAAGATAAGACAAGTTAAGATTAATAAATATTCCATATTTTTAGCACCGAGTGGATAAGCGACAACCACCCATGTCCCATACCTATGTGCCCCCAAAGGATGATTATCTAGATAAACATTAGCTAGTTGATCCACATATGCTAGAAGTTCATGATCTTATCTTGGCAAGTAGGACACCCCTTTTATGTGTGGGGGACACTAGATTCCATGTTATAAACTCACATGGTCTTATATGTCGGTTGAAGCCACTTCCCACAATAATAATAAACTAAGGTTACTTCAAGAAGTATCTCACATAAGTTCAAAATATAATTTTTACTTGCACTGATCATGATTACCATTTATGTTTTCTAACCCTCTTATCTTATGTTTTGACTTGGTCTGTGCATATCACGAAAATGTCTTTTTTAGCATGATTTCATAACTTTTATGACTTGCTATCATACTTGGTACATTTTTGTAGTAACACATACTCTTGCACATTGTTTCACTAATGTTGGGTCCGACGCTCCTATCTCGCATCTTCATGACTAAGGATCTATTAGTAGAAGATTGAAGATTGGTGAGTCCTCATATTCCGAGGACTAATCCTTTACTTTATTATGTCTTTACCTTTCAGTTTTGAACTTGATGTACGGGTTTCATCCCGAGCACTTCTTATGTACTAGATGGCATTTGAGACATTTGTTCGATTTTCGCTTCATTTTATAAATTTCTACGTTTAAAAAATGTCTTTTAAAATCTCTTGATTTTCTATTATCTTGTATGATGTATGCTAAGTGGCTTGTATAGGGCATCTTGGGAGTCTGGTACGCGATGTCACGTCTAGGGTATATTTTGGATTGTGACAATAGTGTTAAGTCTGTCGGTTGATTCGTTGAAGATGGTGAGTTGGATTTTAGTAGTGATATACATGAGGAGATTAGTGAGTTGATGGATGAAAATATGAGTTTTCAAAGAAGAAAAAGAAAAGAAAGTGTTCCAGCTGATAATAAAGAGCTACTAGTAGTTGAAGCTATACTAGATTTAGGTTTTGATGAAACCCAAACAAGTAAAATAAGTGTTGAAGAAAGATTAGGAGGGGATGAGCATTATTATTCAAGTTCTAATGATGGCAGTTATGAAATACATGAAGATGAGTTTAGTGATGAAGTTTTGAATCTCAAAGAGTAAATTTACCAAGCTGTGTAAACTTATTGAGAAGGAACAAGGCAAGAAATAAGAAAATTTGCCATGAAACTACTTCTAATGAAGTTTTGTGGCAGTTGGGTATGGTCTTTGTAGATGTGAAGAAAATTAGAAGAGTAGTAAGTAAATGTGCTGTCAGAAAAGGATTCAAATAGAGAAGGATGTGGATGAGACAAGAAAAGTTCAAGTTTGGTGCATGGATGGTTGTCCAAGGCTTTCGTATGAATTTATTTACAACACAAAACCTGATATCATGATAAATACATACAATCTAAGGCATACTTGTAACAACAACTAGAAATTATTTGTGTAATACCAAGTTCATATCTACTGTCTTTAGAGAAAGGATAACTTAGGAGCCAAACGTAAGAGTTGTCAATTTGCAAGAGTTAATTAGGAAAATGTTTAAACTTCATGTTGGCAAGACTACTATTAGGAGGGCAACAAAGTGTTGAATGATATCATGGGTTCTCATATTGTGGATTTTTGTAGAATTCTCGACTACAAAGATGAATTGTTAAGGATAAATCCAGGAGCAGTTGTGTTGTTAAACTTGGTGAAACTAATGCACTTGGTACGTCAGTATTTCAAAGTTTGTACATCTTCATTAATGCATTAATGAAGGTAGTCTTAAAATGTAGAGAGTGCATAGGTCTAGATGGTTGTTTTCTTAAATGAGTTTGTAGAGGACAATTGTTAATTGCTATGGCCAAAGATGGTAATAAACCAGATGCTACCACTTGGTGTGTCATTAGTTCAATATTAAAAGAAAAACACATGGATATGGTTTATCATATTGTTAAAGGAAGATCTAAGACTAGGAGATGGTGCATATCTCACATTGATAAAAATATGTAAAATGTAGGTGTACTCTTTTATTTTGTATTTGTATTAATGAGATTTCATGTTGTATTTGTTAGGATAACATTACTTGATCAATTACAAAGATTATTTGCAGCAATTGAACATATTTTACCTGTTGTTAAATATAAAATCTCTATTAGGAACATGTGAGCTAACTGGGCTAAGGACTAGAGAGGTCTTCAAAGAAGACAACATTTTTTTGTTTATTGGAAAGAGTACCTTTGAATCTCAATCAAGGAAAAATGTGGAGAAGATGAAGTAGCTTGGTCCAGGAAAAATGATGGATGATTTAATGAACAAAAACATAGAGGGTTGATATAAAGTTTACTTTAATACTCAACTAAAATGTGATAACAACATGTCTGAGTTCTTTAATACATGGATCTTGGCAGTTAGACACAAGACAATTATTACTATGCATGAAGACATAAGAATGAAGATGATTACAAGAGCAGCTAAATTACGAGAGATCACAAATACTTGGAAGTATATTTTTTCTCCAATTTCATAGAAATAACTATAGGAGAATATTAGTAGGTCAATGAATACTAATATTGAATTTAATGGAGTGGATGGGCATGAAGCGACAGACAGACTATGTCAAAAAGTGTGGTTTTTGGCGGGTGAACTTTAAGTTGTAGGGTATGACAGTTAAAGGGCATACCACGTGTACATGTTGTGGCTGCATTTTACTTTAAGAAATCTGAACCTCTTGACTACATTGACAACATCTAATGTAAGTCAACATACTTGAGAACTTGTGCAAATATCCTTCAACTAGTCACAAACATTGAATTGTGGCCTTTATCTACTAACCCCACAGTTGCACCACCAGAAATAAAAGGCATTCATGTCAACCCGGTTAAGATTAGAAGGAAAGAAGTTGGTGAAAATAAAAAATCTAGAAAGGTAAATAGAACTATACTTGCCATGACATATAGTGACTATAATGTTGGAGGTCACAACAAGAGAGGATGTCCACAAAGGTTTGCATCATCAGCAAGGGAAGAACCATCAAATATAAGTACGGGAAAGGGCAGAAGTTTAGGTTGATGTAAGGGAAGCGGCAGATCAAAGGAAAAATCTTATCTATGAATTGGTATGTGAGAGAGATCTTAAATGTAATAACTACAAATTCTTAACTATATTTGTAGAAAAGACAAAAAGAAGGTGACCGTTCTTCAAAGAGGGCAAGAGCAAGACCTAAAAAAACATCCATTGCACCTACATCACCTAGTGTATCTGCAGCATCTATGCATCTACAACACAAAGTGCTTTTAAAGCAAATATTGCATCTACAAAGAGGGAAAGAGGTGGACAAAGAGAAACACCTAGTATTGCATCTCAACACCTAGTGCATCTACAATGAGGGCAAAAGGAAGAACAAAAGAAACACTAGGTGCACCTGCAGCACCTAATGCATCTACAATACCTAGGGCACCTCCTACTTATCCAACACATGTTGATTACCCTGCATCATCTTCTGCATCTCCTGATTACCATGAATCATAAATATCTACTTATAGAAAATGAAGGAGGAAGGGTCGGGGGTAAGGGGAGCACAACCTCATACAAAAGGCCAACAATCATTGAAATAGGTGTGTTTCAGGTTAAACATATATTCAAAGCTGTTAATGTAAGTGTTTTGTATTAATTCAAGTATACTGTTTATTAATGTTTGAGTACAACCAGACTAATTGTTTCATAATTTTAGTCCAACCTGAAATGTCAAGTTTGAAGATATTCTCTACTAGTACAACAAAGGTGACAAAATTAGTTGATAGTACTGGTGATATTGGTTTCAAACCAAGTGCTACAAGAAAGCTGAAATAGAATGGAGAAGAAGCAATCACAACAAGAAAACTTAAAGATATGAGAGAAAAAATCAAGAGGAAGTAGTTCAAACAACTCTATCGAGGAAGTAATGATGTTGCAATATTGTTTTAAGTTTTTTAGTAGATACTAAAATATTTCTGATTTTGCTGTTCAGAATTATGATGTATTAGTATTAAAAGATGACTTCTATTTTTGTTTTTGATTGTAATTCTACATTATGTGAGACCAAATTTATAATGGTTTTTATGTCTAGTAAATGCCTTCTATTTACAAATGGTGTTATGTCTATTCAATTTCTTCATTATTTGATGAAATAGAGAGATTAATATAGAGACTAATTTACCCAAATTTAATTGAAAAGATTCATGGTCTTGATATACAAAATTTGTCATTTTACATATGGAAAGAAAAAGAAAGTTTCACACTTATCACATATAACATAAGAAATGAAAATTAAATTAGTTCAGTACTTGAATCACTACTTTGAAATAGGTTTTTGATGAAAAAAGCAACAACACAAATCAAAATACATAAAATGACCTTCCAATTGAACCCACACTGTTTTCACTTTCTTTGAACCATTTGAAATGAACTTTTATTGAACCACTTCTCCACTATCAAATTACCAATGTGAACATGTTTCTCATTGATTTGAATATGCCTTCTCCAAACATCATCTTCAAACTATTTGATTTTGTTAACCTATTTGGAAGGATAAATTTGGATATTAGATTGATTTCTTCTTTTTCTCTCTATCAAAAAATTATAATTCTTCGACTGGAAAATCAAAAAAGTTTATATACATCAATTAAACCCAACAAAATCAACATAGTCGATAAATCACACACACCATAGAAGGGGCAAAGGATTTGACTTTGACCAAGAAGTTTGCATATGTAAAAAAATTCCATGTTTGCATCGCACTATTGCTTTGAGCACTGGGTCTAATTTTTTCATGCATACATTTGTCATTACTAACCTTAACATCACAAAAAACTAAAAAAATAGGAGAAGATAAAATTGGGGATGATTTCGTATCCTAAAATTGAGCATCCCATTGGGATTTGGAGGTTGGCCAAAACCACCTGATGACATGCCTAATTTAACCTTCTTGTTCGCGGGCTGCTGGTCGCATTTGTGGAGGCCAAGGGAATTGGTTTATACACTCGTGAGGTGTGAGTAGAATTTGTGAAGGCCTATCAAGTTGCTTTGTGTGACCACAAGGAGGCTTCCGCATTTGCGATGTCTTGGAAGTTAGCCTTCTGCAATCGCAAGCCTTCCTTTTTGTTCATGAAGGCGAAAGTTGTTGGAGCTCTGTGTTCCCAAACCTATTCTTAGAAATTGAAGAGAGTCTTTTTCTATTCTTTTAATTGAAGAATAGACTTTTGTAACACCCCGTATTCGAAAAAGGGAAATGAAGAAATTTTGGAAAATTGCAGGTGCCAGCCATGAGGGCCACCCACGGCCCATGGATGGGACCACAGACCATAGGTGTAGTCTATTGGTGAGCACCCAGTTGAGGGATCAAAGAATTGGAACCATGGTCCGTGATCGAGATCCTCAAGAGTGGTTTTCTGACACCATCGACCGTCCACCAGGATGGGCCGTAGGTTAGACCTTGGTCCGTCGAATGGGGTCCATAAGTGAGAGGTCGACAATTGGGTATTTTCTTAATTAATTAACTCTTATGCTACGTCATTTTACCCTTCATTAAGTCCCCTATATAAGCATTTTAAACCAAACATTTTTCAATAGAAATCATTCTCTCAAATTAACCAAAAGAAATTGTGTTCTTCCTCTCCAAAATATTTATCTCTCTAGAAACTTGAAGAAGAAAAAAGGATTCAAGCTAGGATCAAGGTCAAGTCTCAATTTCTCCATTGAAAATTAGCAATTGGATTTAAGGTATGATTGTTTTCATCTATGGATTCTTTTTATTCATGGAGTTTCCAAATTCCTCTATTTCAAAGTTAGAATTCCCCAATTGAGTTAGGGTTTTCTTCAATTGTCATGGGTTCTTTTCATTATTGATTTAAATAATTGAATTATGATCTCTTCTGCATGAATAGATGAATACTATGATTTTATGATGATTTACCCATGAACCCATGTAATCCCCATGTTTCCAAGTTACGATGATATGATGTGGGATTACTACTATAAAGGAAGAGTTTTATAAAATTAAACATGTATTGATAGCTTTACATGAATTTATGATGAAATCCATAACTAACCCATTTTTTCTAAGTGTTGATGATTGAAAGTGGGTTTTGAGCATTGAAAGATAAATTATGGATTTATGCATTTTCTTATGAAATTTATGCAAATGTTTTAAGGATGCTTTCAGAGTAAAGTATCAATGATGATGATAATGATGTGTTATTGAAAGGATTTTCTCATACACACATAAAAGTAATTATGTGAAAGATTTTTTCACATAATAAGGATTGTAATGTTGAAAGATTTTCTCACCTAACTGAATCAAAGATTAAGAGCTATCCTAATGAACAATAGCTTGGATTGGTTATTGAAAGATACATTTACATGGATGATGAATTATCTTGGATTGTCAAGATGACATGCATTTCCATGGATAATAAGAACAAGAAGAAATGACTATTCCGTGGGATTTATGATTAGCACCGAGAGGATATTGAGATGTACGCTCTCTTGTTAGTAGAGGCCGGGTTTCTAGTAGCAATCTCTTATCCCTTAACTATGTGCCCCCATAGGATGATTGTCTAGATAGACATTAGCTAGTGGATCTGCTTTAGCTCAGAATTTATGGTCCTTACCTTGGCAAGTAGGACAACCCTTTTCGGTGTGGGAGACACCGGAGGATCATGTCATAGCTCACATGGTATCTATGTCAGTTAAGGCTAATTTCTCACATTAATAATGAACTATGGTTACTTCAAGAAGTATCGCATATGTGTTTAAAGGCTTTAAATGATGTTAGCTTGCATTGACCATGATTTTATGACTTGTTTTTTTAAACTCTCTTGTATCATGTTTTAGCTTGGTCAATTGCATGTCATGAAATGAAATATCCCTTTTAGCATGATTTAAATGTTTTATGCATAGTTATCATACTTGATACATTGTCTCTTGCCTAAATTTCCCTAAATGTAGGGTCCGACAATCAGGTTTCTCAATTTAGTGGCTAGTGGTTGATATCGAGATTCCCAAGCTTTGGCGTGTCCTCATGCTTCGAGGATAGATTCTATTATTTTAGTTTCTTTCAAGTATTTCACATTTTGGACATGATGTATGTGCAAGGCCCAATTTTATTCTATTGTACTAGATGGCTATATTGAGACAAGTGTGTTAGACTTCCGCTTTTCTTTTATAAAACTATTTGACTTGGACTATTGTTTTACTCTTATTGTTCTATTTCTTATGTTATAAAAGTTAAGACGATTGTATGGGGTCCTTCGGGGTTTTGTACGCCATGTTACATCTCCTAGGATGTCTCATAAGCCACGTCGAGTAAAATTTTGTTGATGAGTGTGAAGCGCGCCACATTTATGAATAATATGCTACAAGATGTTTAGGAAACTCTACTTATTTCATTACTCTTAAGTCGTGCGATATAGTTTAACTCTATAAGGTCTATCTCCTAATCCTTATCGAACACTCTAGAGGATATGGCTACTTGAAGAACTTATACTAGAAGGAATGTGAAGGAGAATGCGGAACAAGAAGCTCCTCCTAAGCTCCTCAAGTTCTGGTCGATCCTTTGGCCAAAAAATTGACTAATGCAGAGTTTAGGACTGCTTTTCAAGTGTTGGCTTAAGCTGTGATGACCCAAGCCAATAGGGAAGTTGTGGTTCCCGTAAACCCAAACGTGGGTATGACGGCTTCTACAGTGAAGGACTTCACTAGGATGAATAATCTTGAGTTTCATGGTTTGAAGGTTGAGGAAGATCCTAAATAGTTCATAGGTGAGGTCTACAAGGTTTTGATGATTATGGGAGTTACGCCGGTGGAAAAGGCTGAATTGCCCGCTTATCAACTTAATGGTGCGGCTGAAATTTGGTACAACCAATGGAAAAAAGGGAGACTAGAAGATGCAGGTCCTTTTGATTGGGAGAAATTTAAGGCTGCTTTTCTTGATAGGTTCTTTCCCCTTGAGATGAGGGAAGCTAAGGTGCTTGAGTCCATTAACCTTCGTCAATGAAGTATGAGTGTGAGGGAATATAGTCTTAAGTTCACACAATTTTCTAATTATGCTCAAATAATGGTTGCCGATTCAAGGGCAAGGATGAGTAAGTTCGTTTCAGGTGTGTCCAAAATGGTTGTTAAAGAGTGTCGTACCGCCATACTCATTAATAATATGGACATCTCTCGTATCATGGTTCATACACAACAAATTGAAGAGGAGAAACTTAAGGAAAAGTCTAGAGAGTTAAAAAGGGCTAAGACCGGTGATGGTAATTTCTCTCATGCCAGGTTCGATGGACATGGTCGTCCTAGATTTTGACAAAGGTTTCCCGGTTAAGGTCCAATGCTCCTCCTAATTTTAAACAATAAATGGTGTCTAACCCTAAGCCTCAAAGAGGTAATGGTAGTGGATCTTATTGGTATGGATCGGTTGCACTCATGTTATGCTTCCATTAATTATAGAACTAGTGTAGTCAAGTTTCAGTTCCCGAATGAGCCTGTCCTAGAGTGGAATGGGGTAATTCTATGCCTAAGGGTCAGTTTGTTTCTTGTCATAAAGCTAGAAAGATGATTTCTAAGGGTTGCATTTACCATTTAGTTAGGGTGAGGGATATGGATTCCGAAATCCCTACTCTCAAGTCGGTCCCCGTTGTTAATAAGTTTTTAGAAGTGTTCCAAGATGATTTACTCGGTATTACTCCAGAAAGGGGAATAGACTTCAATATTGATCTTTCCCCAGATACACAACCTATTTATATTCCTCCTTACCGTATGGATCCGGCAGAACTAAAGGAGTTGAAAGAGCAATAAAAAGATTTGTTAGATAAGGGTTTCATCCGACCGAGTATCTCTTCATGGGGTGCTCCAATCTTCTTTGTTAGAAAGAAGGATGGTTCTCTTCGTATGTGTATTGACTATCATCAGTTGAATAAGGTGACCATTATGAATAAGTATCCTCTCCCAAGGATAGCTGATTTATTTGACCAATTTCAATGAGAAAGTAATTTCTCTAAGATTGATCTTCGATCAAGTTATCACAAATTGAGGGTGAAAGAAGATGATATTCTAAAGGCATCTTTCAAACTCGGTATGATCATTATGAGTTTTTGATAATGTAGTTTGGGTTGACTAATGCTCTGGCGACGTTATGGATTTGATGAATAGGGTGTTTAGAGAATACCTTGACATGTTTGTGATTGTGTTCATTGATGATATATTGATTTATTCGAGAAGTGAAGATGAGCACATTCATCATTTGAGGATCCTGACGACTCATTGTGAAGTTTAAAAAATGTGAGTTTTGGTTAAGATCTGTAGGTTTCCTTGGCCATATTGTTTTAAGTAAGGATATTGAGGAAGATCATAAGAAGACGGATGCAGTCAAGAGTTGGCCTAGACCTATAACTCCTTCAGATATTAGAAGTTTCTTGGGTTTACCCGGTTACTATAAAAGGTTTGTTGAGGGATTCTCTTCAATTTCCTCTCCTTTGACGTCTTTGACTCAAAAGAAGGCTAAGTTCATATGGTCTGAAATGTGAGAAGAGTTCTTATGCAAAATGGGAAAGTTATTGCCTATGCCTCAAGGAAACTTAAGATTCATGAGAAGAATTATCCTACCAATGACCTTGAACTAGCGGCAGTTATTTTTTCCTTAAAGATTTGGAGGAATTATTTGTATGGGGTGCACGTAGATGTGGTTACCGACCACAAGAGTCTGCAATATGTGTTTAATTAGAATGATCTAAATGTTCTCAAAAGAAGTTGGCTTGAGTTATTGAAAGATTATGATATGAGTGTTCTCTATTACCTCGGAAAAGAAAATGTGGTGGCGGATGCTCTTAGTCGTTTATCTATGGGTAGTGTTGCTCACATTGAAGAAGAAAAGAAAGAGTTGGTTCGAGATGTTCATAGGTTGGCCCGATTGGGTGTTCGATTAGTGGACTATACCAAGGGTGGTGTTATAGTTCCCAATGGTTCCAAATCGTCTTTTGTGGCGGATGTAAAATCCAAGTAGGGTCTTGATCGAATTTTGGTTGAATTGAAAGAAGTGGTGCTTGAGAAATCCATTGAGGCTTTCTCCCAAGGAGGAGATGGTGTGCTTAGATATCAAGGTCGTTTATGTGTTCCAAATGTTGATGACTTGAGGGAACAAATCTTGCCAGAAGCTCATAGTTCACGATATTTCATTAACCTTGGAGACACCAAGATGTGTCGTGATTTGCAGGAGGTCTATTGGTGGAATGGGATGAAGAAGGCTATTGCGGAATTTGTGGCTAAGTGTCTGAATTTCCAACAAGTAAAAGTTGAGCATCAAAAACCGAGAGGTTTATCCCAAGACATTAGTATTCCTACTTGATTGTGGGAAGATGTGAATATGGACTTCATTGTTGGTTAGCCTCGCACCCGTTGACAACATGATTCAATTTGGGTGATAGTAGATCGGATGATGAAATCGACTCATTTCCTTCCCATTAAGGTGTCCTATTCGGCAGAGGACTATGACAAGTTGTACTAAAGAGAAATGGTAAAGTTGCATGAGTGCTCTTGTCCATTATTTCCGATCGTGGAACCCATTCACTTCTTAGTTTTGGAAGTCTTTCCAAAGGGGTCTTGGCACTAAGGTTATCCTTAGCATGGCTTTTCACCCCCAAACCAATGGACAAGCGGAGTGTACTATCCAAACATTGGAAGACATGTTAAGGGCTTGTGTTATTGATTTTAAGGGTAATTGGAATGACCATTTTCCATTGATTGAGTTTGCTTATAACGATAGTTATCACTATAGTATTGATATGGCCCTATTTGAAGCATTATATGGTATGAGGTGTAGATATCCTATAGATTGGTTTTAGGTGTGTGAAGTTTCCCTAATAGGTCCCAAGTTAGTATATGAGGCCATAGAAAAAGTTTGAATTATAAGAGAAAGGTCGAAAATGGCTCAAAGTCGGCAAAAGTCTTATGTCGATATGAGAAGAAGAGATCTTAAGTTTGATGTTCATGATTGGGTTTACTTGAAAATATCACCCATGAATGGTGTAATGAGTTTTGGTAAGAAAGGGAAGATTAGTCTCTGATATGTAGGCCCATATCAGATTTTGAGACGTGTTGGTAAGGTTGCTTATGAATTAGATTTGCCAAATGAGTTGGTATCGGTGCATCCAGATTTCCATGTCTCTATGTTGAAGAAATGTGTTGGTTATCCTACATCCATAGTTTCCTTAGAAGGGTTGGGAGTTAAGGAGAATCTTTCTTATGAGGATGTTCCGATTGAAATTTTTGATCGGCAAGTCAAGAGGTTGAGAAATAAAGAAATAGCTTCCATGAAAGTGTTGTGGATGAATCAGTTAGTTGAGGGTGCTACTTGGGAGGCCGATATCCTTATCTCTTTCCTTCTATTTCTACTCTAGCTTGAGGTAATGAGTTCCACACTATTTCTTGTATTTTTTGGAGTCATGTGTACTATGTGTTTCCTTGATTTCATTACTATCCATGATTTATGAAAAGTTAATGTTTTGAGAAAATGATTTTGTTTAATTGACTCTTATATGTTTATGTGCACATGAGTATGAATTGCATGTAGACTACTTGATATTATGTTATGAGAATGATTTTAGCTTGGAGTGAAGTTTCCTCCTCGGATATATGCATTTAAGTATGTTGTTAGCTTGGAGTTGATGTTTCCTCCTCGGGTTTGTGCATTGCATGCATGATGGGCTGTTAGACTTAGTTTCACCTCTCTTATGATGTTTCGGTAATGTCTTATCTTGGAGTCGATAGTTCCTCCTTGGTTGAATGCATTGCATTGTCTGTTGGATTGTTAGTTCCTCTCATACTCTTTCCGGACTAGCTTGAATTTCATTCGAGGATGAATGATCCCAAAGGGGAGATATTGTAACACCCTGTATCCGAAAAAGGGAAATTAAGCAATTTTGGGAAATTGCATGTGCCAGCCACGAGGGCCACCCACGGCCCATGGATGGGACCACGGACCGTAGGTGTTGTCCGTGGGTGGGCACCCAGTTGAGGGTTCAAAGAGTCAGAACCACGGCCCAAACAAATGGACCGTTGGTGGGACCACAGTCCGTGGTCCAGAGCCTCAAAATTGTTTTTCTGATACCATTGACGGTCTACCATGACGGGCTGTAGGTCAGACCACGGTCCATCGACTAGGGTTCGTAGGTGGGAGGTCGGCAGTTAAGACTGGGGGAAATTGGGTCTTTTCCTATTTAATTAACTCCTATGCTACGTCATTTTACCCTTCATTAAGAACACAATATAAGATATTTAACCCCCAAATTTTCAAATAGAAATCATTCTCTCAAATTCATCAAAAGAAATTGGGTTCTTCCTCTCCAAAATATTTCTCTCTCTAGAAATTTGAAGAAGAAGAAAGGGTTCAAGCTAGGATCAAGGTCAAGTCTCAAATCCTTAATTGAAGATTAGAAATTGGCTTCAAGGTATGATAGTTTTCATCAATGGATTTTTTCCATTCATGGATTTCCCAAATTCGTCTATTTCAAAGTTAGAATTCCCCAATTGAGTTAGAGTTTTCTTCAATTGTCATGGGTTCTTTTCATTATTAATTTAAATGATTGAATTAAGATCTCTTGTGCATGAATTAATGAAATACTATAATTTTATGATGATTTCCCCATGAATCCATGTAATCCCCATGTTTCCAAGTTATAATCATATGATGTGGTATTTTGACTATAAAGGAAGAGTTTATGAAATTAACCATGTATTGCTAGCTTTACGTGAATTTATGATGAAATACATATCTTACAAATGTTTTCTAAATGTTGATGATTGAAAGTGGGTTTTGAGCCTTGAAAGGTAAATTATGGATTTATGCATTTTCTTACGAAATCTATGCAAATATTTTAAGGATGCTTTAAGAGTAACATATCAATGATGATGATCTTGATGTGTTATAGAAATAATTTTCTCATATACACATAAAAGTAATTATGTGAAAGGTTTTCTCACATAATAAGTATTGTATGTTGAAAATTTTTCTCACCTAACTGAATCAAAGATTAAGAGCTATCCTAATGAACAATAGCTTGGATTGGTTATTGAAAGATACATTTACATGGATGATGAATTAGCTTGGATTGTCAGGATGACATGTATTTCCATGGATAATAAGAACAAGAAGAAATGACTATTCCATGGGATTTATGCTTAGCACCGAGAGGATATTGAGATGAAATCTCTCTCGTTAGTAAATGTCAGGTTTCTAGTAGCAATCTCTTATCCTTTACCTATGTGATCCCATAGGATGATATTCTAGATAGACATTAGCAAGTGTATCCACTTCAGCTCATAATTTATGGTCCTTACCTTGGCAAGGTGGACAACCCTTTTCGGTGTGGGAAACACCGAGGGATCATGGTATTGCTCCCATGGTATGTATGTCGGTTAAGGCTAATTCCCCACATTAATAATGACCTAAGGTTACTTCAAGAAGTATCGCATATGTGGTCAAAGGCTTTAAATGATGTTAGATTGCATTGACCGTAGTTTTATGACTTATGTTTTCTAACTCTCTTATATCATGTTTTAGCTTGGTCAATTGCATGTCATGAAACGAAATGTCCGTTTTAGCATGATTTAAATGTTTTATGCATAGCTATCATACTTGGTACATTGTTTGTGCTAACACATACTTTTGCCTACATTTCCCCAAATGTAGGGCCCGACAGTCTTGTTCTCAGTTTCGTGGCTAGTGGTTGATATCGAGTTTCCTGAGCTTTGGTGAGTCCTCATGCTTCCAGGATGGATTCTATTGTTTCAGTTTCTTTCATGTATTTCATATTTTGGACATGATGTATAGGATAGATCCAATTTAATTCTATTGTACTAGATGGCTATATTGAGACAAGTGTGTTAGACTTCCGCATTTCTTTTATAAAACTATTGGACTTGGACTATTGTTTTACTCTTATTGTTCTATTTCTTATGTTATGAAAGATAAGTGGCTTGTATGGGGTCCTTCGGGGTTCTATACGCCATGTTACATCTAGGGGGTACCCCTAGGTCGTGACAACCGCGATCAACTATTATCTTCAAGTTTCAAACTCAAATTGGAGGATTTGTACACCTCCGCTTATGTGATTTCAAGTGTTTTCCATCCAAATTGTCTGGGGCTACTTTTGGGAGTGATAGAAAAGCTTCGACAAGCATAGTACAAAAGTATTTTCATCCCGAAAGGGGCTGCCTTGCCTTTCCATTTGTGTTCAATTGGTGAAATTTCTGCAAGTTGATATCTTTTTGCTTTCGATCCTTGAAATTTGTCTAATTTTGTGAAGCAGGTTTTGTAAAGCAATTTCGACCTTTTGATAGAGTTAGTTTCAGGATTCCCAGTGAAACTCCCATATTCCCATTTTGACACATTTTTGTGTATGTTTCCAATTATTATTATTTTCATTTCAAAACATCTATATTGACATTGTGGTTGTGTTTTTGATAGCATACATACATTTAGAGACTATTTGGAAGGGAAAAGCTTAAAAAATTTGATTTTAGAGCTTGCACGATCTGCGTTGAGTACACTATGGCTTCCCAGTCTTTAGATTGACCTTGAAAAATGTATATTCATGTTGATTAGTTGGAATTTGGATCAGGTTGCTACTTGATAAATCTTAGTTTATTAGAATTCAATCCTTAGGCTTATTTTAGTTTTTTGGGTTTATTGGCATTTTCTTTTCTCTTATTGTGATCATCCTTACCTTGTGGTTTGTGTTGTACTTGTTTATGATTGTTTTATGAAGAATATTTGGCCTTTGTCTAGGAGTAGATGATAACAATCAAATCATTCTCTAAAGCAATTCCAAAGATTGAGCAATTGTCGTCAATAAAAATACTGAACTAGGAGTCGGGGTCGAATCTCATACATAATGGTGCAAGGTTAAGGATCCTTTTAGTGAATTAAATAGAAACTAATCTTAATATAGTAAACATGATAAATGTGTGGATAATTCAACCAACTTTAACAACTCAATTTCTAGAACACAATCATATTAATATTAAAGCAAGCGAATGTTCACGAGAGTAATTGACTCTAGGGCTATGGGGATTGAACATTGAAATAACTAGGGGTAGTCTCGAATTTCTCATTAAAATTATATAATCATGGATACTCTAGGTCATCTTTATTTATGTTAATCTTCTTTTGATCTCATAACACAATTTCATGAAATCTTTTTTTGTTCTCATTCATGCAATTCTCTGCTTTATCCACTACCTTAAATTTACCAATGATCATAACTAAATTAAAAACATCAAACTAATCACCCACTATATCAGTGTCGATCAAGCACCGATGCAAGATCGAAGCTAAAATCAAGTTGGCCACATTGATTTATGAATTCAATACATGGTAGCAGTTCAAACCCATGATGAACAGTTCTAAAACAGAGCTATTAAGCATATTCACTAAGTAAAATAAACACTGAACTCCATAATCACACCACAAGAGATTGAAGTTTTAGTCACCCATCACAGAAAGTAAATAAATCATACCTTGCATTAAATTACCTATGGGTAACATGAATTTGTCAAATTATAAGCAAACCCACTTTGAATTCAACCTCAATTTAGAAAATTCAAGATTATCAATTATTAAACCCCAAAAATTAGAAAGTATTGTTACTCAATGAGGAGTGTTTCTCTTACTAGAATATTAAGAATTTTTTTCTCCAAATTTCAAACCCTTTTTGGTACACAATATTGAAACTCTAGAGGGACATCATTAATTGATTATGAGTATGTTAGGACGTAGACGTCAACTTTCTACATAGGCAAACAGTACTCGCAAATGCTCAAACTATAATGAATTTCCTTGTAAAAGATTCTCGGAAATTCTTTAGTGTCTGGACCCTTGCCGATGCGATACATTTTTAACACAAAGCGACATAATCACTTTGGTCAAGATTTCCTTATGGTTTTGCATGACATGTTCGATGCTGTAGGTGTGATCGTCGATGTATTTGTAGATGCAAAATCTCCCTGATAATTTATACTTCCTAGCCCGTATCATCTAGGCAAAACCATGGGATACAAATTTCTCCTTGAATCATTTACTACAACTCGTCAATGTAGCATAATCAAAAGAATTCCTCGTTGAATCTTGGTCTGATGAACCCATTATCTTTGCTAAATGTTTGTTCTATTAGGAAATTAGTTCCATCAGGAGAAGTTGTTGTCGGATTTTTATCTTGATCCACACTCTCGTTGCTCTTCTTGAAGCAATTTGGAATCTTCTGATTCCATTGGGATGATCATATGTATATTTTGATTACCCAAGTTTTTATCTTTAACAAATTTGTCCTCATCGATTGTAAGGTGTTGTTTTGGGGTACTAGAGACCTCGCGACAATATTTAATCTCAATATAGGCCTAATGTTATGGGCAACAATATCAAACATTCACAGGGACACTTGCCTGTCATTTGTTTTAATGTGGGATATATTTTTCCATTATATTCATTATATAGCTAATCACTATGTTACCTGACTCACAGTCTAATTCCCCGCTCTCAATTAATTACACACTTCGAACTATGTCGTGTATGAACCATTACGAAGAAACAGGATGGCCACTGTCATGTTACTAGAATGTTTTTCAGTATCAACATTTGGGAGGCTTCTCCCACACACCAATATAATTACCACCAGTAATAATTAATTTGAATAATACCATTATAGACCACAATGTTCGATCCTTTATTATAGTGTCAATCTATACCTAGGCAATGAATAATTGATGACTGATGTGAAAACCCATTAACAAAAATGCCAATAAATGAAATTTGGTGTAATCGATGCTCTACTAGCTCTAGAATGAAGAAATATATTTGTAGGGCTTCTAAATTACGGAATCTATATACTAATGATATATTCAGTTGAATTTTAAAGATTTTCAAGATAGTTAATACGATGGGATAATAATTTTTGAATTTCTTTAAAACAAATGGTATAAAAACGGAGTAGTAGGATCCACTAACAATGTGGTGTCAGGTGGTGGTGTCTTTCTTCTGGCCGTGTCACCTCTCAAGTAATAGGCCTCAATCCTCCGAATGTCATTGGATGCGGTAGGAGTCACTCTAACATCCTTCTTCTCTTTGTATGTTATTCCAGCCGACTCATATAACTGGGTTATCAAACAGGGAATGACAATGAAGTTTGCTCTTTCTTATCAGGAATGATGATTTCTTCCTCAATTATCCGACCTATATTTACCTCTTTTTGATCAACGATTATCCTAGACAAGACTACTTTTGGGTTCCAGAGGATTCACTTATTTTGTGATGGCATAAGGTTGCTACTAATAAAACCGAACAAAAAATGAGCCACCATATTTATGTCTTTTAAATTTTCACCCCATCAACCAACCACAGGGGAGTAATATCATAAATTAAGGGTGCCAACCGCCTTTTCAATTCATCAAACTCATGCTTCATTTGAAGCTTGTACTTTTCCAACTTGTTCCCCTTCCATGCCCAAAATATCATTAATTGTCGTTCGGTCAAACTTTCACATTTTACCCCGAACCTCACCATCTTCATGTGCTCTCAAAATCACTCCCTTTCTTTTCTTGGGGATTCCTTGGCATAGTCCTCCTAAAATTCACAAAACCACGTAGTCATATAAAGGGTTTGAGCTATACTGAATGTCTCAAGACTATGGAATTTGATCGTTTCCCAGATAACTGCCTAGTCACTCATGACCCGGTTCGTAGATAGTCGGCGTTGCTAAAAAATAGTTAGCTGACCATCAACCTTCATCATGTTGAGTTTTTTCGGAGCAATAATCGGAAGTATCCTTGATGTCATTTAATGTAAGGCACAATATTGTAGAACAAACATAGAGTGAAGGTTAATTGAAAATAATTGCAAGAACATCACATTTGAAACAATTATCCTGAGGCTCGCCAAATGGGTAGGCGAATCACCTAACAGGTTAGGCGGGCTCAAACGAACTCTTGAAAGTTGGCAGTAGCAAAACATTTCAACTCCGGCACGAAGGGTGATTTAATCTTGAACTGATCGATTCACCGAGATTGTTCGGCAATCTAAGACAAGCTCACTTAAAGTGTTAGTGTAATAACTGTTCAACTCAGGCATTATGGACGATTTCATCTATAACTCGATGATTCGAAGAGATGGTTCAGAGAATTAAGATAAGCTCACCCAAAGTGATAGTGCCTCAAGTAAAAAAATTACGACCAGAAGCCATTGAGGACTTACTCGATGATTTGCCTAATCACCTTTATGGACTAAGACAAGCTCACCAAAGAAGTGTTTTTTAGCCCGATACTCAATTTTCAAATATTTGGAACAAAAATATAACAACACCCAACATCCTAACATATTGACTCATAGTTCAGTTTTACCCCCGAGTACTGAGACTTCCCCTACATTTATGAACTATTGCCAATTTGATGATTTGGCCTTAAGGAAGACGTCACCCTATCTATCATTGGAAAATTTAATCCTATCTAACAATACAGGGTTAATCAGTCTTCGCCCATATGAAATTCAAACAAAAATCACAACAAATATTCAAGCAATGATCAGTTAATCGACTCATAGAATCAGTTTTAGCAGTTTGGGAAATAAATCAACAAGGAAAAATCATGGTTAACAATCGATCTATCATTTTAACTAATACCCACAAGATTCACACATTATACTAGAAAAATCAATAATTAATAGTTCAATAAGCAAATATTTTCAAGAGAAACAAAAACCTTAACCCCGAAACCAGCCTTATAAAGTAAGAGCTCTTCGAACAAAAAGGAGATGGGGATTGGGTTGAGAATTATATACAAGAACGCACTATACAAATAAAATTTGAATAAAAAATGACACACTATGGAATTCAGACTAAATGTAGAGAGACAGGAAGTGAAAAATTTCAAAAATGTCAAAAGAAAATTATATAACGGAGAAGGGTCTAACATGCCCCTCATGTATTGAATTGGTACAAAATTATCCTCCATCCACCTTTCGGCCCTAAAGTACCCTTGACATCCACCTGCTGGCTCAAAAATACCCTCGATGTTAATTCTTTGGCTCATATTTTCTCTTATTTTTGATAGCTCTCTTAAAGTAAAATTATTAAATAACTATTTATTGTATTGTTTAATGTTATTGGTCAAAATTTAAACCATTCTTCAATAAACAACAAAAATGATATGTTTAATGTCACGCCCTGAGGCTACCCCCTGGACGCGGACAGGGGACCTAGGATCACGAGTGACCCCAAGCTAACCCTGCTGGCATAACATGAGAATACGAATAATAAACTGAAGCAATAAATACGGTGCGGAAGCTAATCATGAGATAAATCTAAAATGATGGGGAATACCCATTTACTAAATCTGAATAAAGAAACCTGAGAGTTCAATAACAAATGAAACATCAAACACGAATGTTAAGCTGAATCTAAAATATGTCTGAAAATAGCCTCTAACTGACTAGAAGTGCTGGGACATGCCCCTAGTTAAATCTAGAAAAACTGAAACTAAATCTAAAAGAAAGAAGATAATCATGTCACTAGTCCTCAAAGAATGAGGACTCACCACTGATGCTGCTGAACTGAAGATCGGGAACCGATCTATGCGTGCTTTGACTGTTGAAGACCTAAACCTATATCATGAGAAGATGTAGCGCAGAGTATGCGTCAGTACTTGAAAGGTACTGAGCATACAGGATAGAGTATGTGTCAGTACTTGAAAGATACTGAGCAATGATATGATATAAACATGATACTAAATTGAGAATACTGAACATGAAATAACTGAATGTAATGACAAAATTTATAACATGCTGAGACGAAATACTGAACGGTACTGATAAAATGATCAATGCAATACAGTCTGACTAAACTGTGGGAGCTACCAATAACCGACATAAAACCACGAGAGCTAAACATGGAGTACGATGTATATGCCCCATCTAGAGAATCCAATATACCTTGCCGAGGGTATAAAGGCATGGCTGGCGTGATCACCAAAATAATGTCCACAGATGGAACTTACAACCTATGGGGGCACGTAGTTCTAGGACTATGTAGGTGACTGACCCTAGTCCAACTCAGTATTAAGTTTCTCCCAATTGATTAAGTAATTAACAAGTTATGACTGAACTTCTGTAATATACTGGATAGCTGAAAGTACTGACACGCTAACTGAGAATGCAACATTAATATACTGATAATGACACATTCACAAACTGAGGCATGTATATTTGAAATAACTGATATATCTGACCTAGCATGGGTAATTCAAAAACTAAAGAACTACATAGCTAGGGTTCTGAAATTCATGCAAGAAATGATGTAACAACATTATAATCTGATTTGGATCATTAAGTAACTAGTTCATGGTAATCTACTGAAGTTCTAGAAGCCCTAGGTCTAAATAATAATATGGGAATCAAGAATCTAACTTAATTCTAGCGACCTAATGGGAGAAAGGAACCCACTAGTGAAATCCCACATACATGGTGACGAATTTCACGATGAAATCTTTCCATTTCGGGGTTGGAACTGATGGAATCTTGCTGCTTTCTTGAACTAGGGTTCTTGACCCCTGTCTCCTCTTACACTTTAACTTTTCTAAGTTTTGATGAATGATCTGACTTAGGTTAGTTCTAGTTATCTTTTTAGGCTAAAACTGACCAATACCACGTAGTTTAGGCGTTAAATGACGTAGTTTAGGTGTCCAGTACAAATGGAAAAGACCAAAAGACCCTGACTTAACTATTGTTGAAGTCGCCGACGGACCGTCAGTCCACAGTCCGTGCTGGTCAACCGTCAGTCGCGACTGGGGGCTCAACAAGGGGTGTTGATCCAAGGCCACGGACCACGGTCTATGACTTTACCTAGGGTATATGGGTCCGGCCGTGGGTCCGGCCATGGGTGGACACTTAAAATATTTTCTAGGGCTGAGTCTGGGGAGAATTTGGAGTTGCGAACCACGGACCACCAACACTTGTCGTGGGTCACCCTACGGTCCATGGGTTGCACATACAACTTCTAGAAATCTGCACTAAGGTCTGTTTTCGGATACGGGGTGTTACATTATCTCCCCCAAGGGAACATTCGTCCTCGAATAAAGACTAAACTAGCTGAAATGGAGGGAAAGAGCTGCAACCCTACCACAAAAATACTAAGACTGGTTTCTGACTGTACTATGTTCCAAGAACATGCAAATTCGCTGAAAATGCAAGTATAACCTGAAGGAACATGATACTAAGACTGAATCTGCGCATGAATGACTGAAAAACTAAATAGGAACTATTACCTCAAGCTGGAATGGAATCGGAAGGAAAGAGGTGAGAATACTTGGCCTTTATGAATGCTTCTGCTTCCTAAGTAGCTCCCTCTACGGACTGACTCCTCAACAAAACCTTGACTGAAGCGGCTTCTTTATTTCTTAACCTTTGAACCTGACGATCAAGGATCTCAACTTGGACATCCTCATAAGTGAGACTATCTTTTACAGCCACACTTTTTAGAGGTACAATGGATGCTGCTAGATCACCCACACACTTCTTCAACAACGAAATGTTAAAAACCGGATGCACTGCTGCTAGTTCTGCTGGCAACTCTAACTCATAAGCCAATTTTTCAATCCTTTTCAGAATCTTGTAAGGTCCTACATATCTTGGACTGAGCTTCCCTTTCTTGCTGAATCCCATCACCCCTTTCATAGGTGACACTTTCAAGAAAACCCAATCATCAATTTGGAACTCTAGTTACCTTCTCCTTACATCTGCATAAGATTTCTGGCGACTTTGGGTTGTCTTAAGTCTATCTTTAATGAGTTGCATTTTCTCCATAGCATCATGAACTGAATCTTGTCCTATCAATTCTGCTTCACATACTTCAAACCATCCAACTGGAGATCTACATCTACGTCCATATAATGCCTCATAAGGGGCAATCTGAATATTGGAATGGTAACTATTATTATAGACGAACTCTATAAGAAGAAGGTGATCATCCCAACTACCCTTTAAATCGATCACACAATCTCTCAACATGTCCTCTAAGGTTTGAATGGTACGCTCTTCCTACCCATCTATCTGCAGATGAAATGTTGTGCTACGATTTACCTGAGTACCAAGACCTTTCTGGAATGACTTCTAGAAATGAGAGGTAAACTGAGGACCTCTATATGAGATGATAGATAAAGGAACCCCATGCAACCTTACTATCTCATTAATGTAAAGTTTGGCGTAGTCCTCCGCCGAATCTGTAGTTTTAACAGCCAAAAAGCGCGCAGACTTAGTAACTTTGTCAACTATCACCCAAATGGAGTCATGTTGTCTGCGAGTACGAGGTAAACCTGTAATGAAGTCCATGTTGATCACTTCCCACTTCCATGTAGGAATGTTGATCTCTTAAGTCATACCCCCTGATTACTGATGTTCTACCTTCACTTGCTAACAATTAGGGCACTTAGCCACAAAATCTGCTATATTCCTTTTCATGCCATTCCAACAAAAGACTTCCCGCATATCACGACACATCTTAGTGGCTCCTGGATTAATAAAATATATAGAGTTATGGGCTTCTGCAAGAATTTGCAGTCTCAACTCACCCAGCTTATGAACACAAAATCGACCCTGATAGTGAAGCACACCATCTCCCCCTTGGGAGAAAACCTCAACTCTCTGCTGATTTGATTGCACCCTTTAGTTGAAGAAGTATTGGATCACTGTCTTACTTTTTCTTAACCTCCACTACCAATGAAGATCCTGACCCATTCTGGACTGTTACACCACCATCTAATATGCTCATAAGGTTAACTGCCAAGCGAGCAAGCCTGTGAACCTCTTTTCCTAGTTCTCTTCTTTCTTCCTCAACATGTGTTACACTACCCATAGATAGTGTGCTAAGAGCATCTGCAACTACATTTTCCTTACCAGCATGGTAATGCACATTCATATCGTAATCGTTGAGGAACTCAAGCCATCTTGTTTGGCAAATATTTCTGGGTGAACACATACATAAGGCTCTTATGGTCTGTGAACACATCTACATGAACACCATACAAGTAATGTCTCCAAATCTTAAGTGCAAACACCACTGCTGCAAGCTCGAGGTCATGCACCTTAAGCTATCTAGAACCATATGTTATAACCTTACCTCGCTGCATAAACACACAACCCAGGCCGACACTGGATGCATCAAAATAGATCACATAACCATCTGAACCCTCTGGTAGAGTCAAAAAAGGAGCTGTATTCAACCTAGTTTTCAGTTCTGTGAAGCTTTTCTCATAGTCATCTCACCACTGAAACTTAACCTTTTTCTGAGTTAACTTAGTCAGTGGAGAGGATATGGATGAAAATCCTTCCACGAACCTTCACTAATAACCAGCCCAACCGAAGAAGCTTCTGATATCTGCAGGAGAGGTAGGTCTAGGCCATTATTTCACTACTTCTATTTTTTGAGAATCCACTCGCATCCCTTCGCTAGACACTATATGTCAAATGAAAGTAATTGACTGCAACAAAAACACACATTTGCTAAACTTAGCGAATAACTGGCGATCTTTGAGAGTTTGTAGAACAACCCTCAAATGAATCGCATGTTCTTCCTCATTCCTAAAGTAAATGAGAATATCATCAATAAAGACGATAACGAACAACTCCAAATTCTGCTTGAACACTCTGTTCATCAAATTCATAAAATTCACAGGACCATTGGTTCGTCCAAATGACATAACTACAAATTAATAATGACCATACCGAGTTCTGAAGGATGTTTTCGGAATGCCACTATCTCTAACTCTGAGATGATGATAATCGAATCTGAGGTCTATCCTTGAGAAATGACTAGCACACTAAAATTGGTCAAACCAGTCATTAATCCTGGGGATAGAGTACTTATTCTTGATTCTGACTTTGTTCAACTGCCTATAGTCAATGCACATCCTGAGAGAACCATCTTTCTTCTTCACGAACAATACTAGTGCACCCCATTAGGAAATACTAGGTCTGATAAATTCCTTATCTTAATGGTCTTTCATCTGCTCTTTCAGTTCCTTAAGTTGGGCTAGAGCCATTATGTAAGGATGAATAGAAATAGGCTGGGTATCTGGAAGAAGATCAACTCCCAAGTCAATTTCCCTTTCGGGAGGAACTCCGGGAAGATTTTCTGGAAACACTTCTGGGAACTCATTAACTACTTGAACTGACTCAAGATTTGGGGTCTCAGAGCTTGAATCCTTAACCCAAACTAGATGATAGAGACAACCCTTATAGATCATCTTTCTGGCCTTAAGGTAAGAAATGAATCGACCCATAGGCAGTAAGCTACTACCCTTCAATTCTAAGATTGGTTCATTTGGAAACTGAAAACAAACAATCCTAGTTCTACAATCGACTGAGGCATACCATGAATGTAACCAATCCATGCCTAGAATGACATCAAAGTCTACTATTTCTAACTCTACAAGATCTGATGAGGTGACTTTCTGGGAGAATGTGACAGGGCAATTTTTGTATACTCGTCTAGCTATAACTAGGTCACCGACTGGAGTAGAGACAGAAAAGGGTTCTGAACTAACACCAAAGTTTACTGCTATATAAGGAGTTACAAAAGACAGAATAACCCATGTTGTCTTTGCACTGAGTGTACCATATGTGAGCCACATCCTTAAGCTAGTAGGATGCCAACTCAACCCTACCATTACCAATCACTTGCATCACTCTAAAGATTTTCTTAGCCTCATCAATGATGTTCTGTGGGTCCTCACCAACTTGTGACCCAAAAAAACTCAGGCGGATTCATCCTAATAAAATATCAAACGCTAGCTGCCACTAATCCACCATTTCTGTTAGTAGGAACTGGAACCTGCTGATTGTTCTGGGTGGTCACACTCTGAGCCAAAAGATGAATGGCATTTAAAACTTCCTGATCTGGGACTGGAGGAACTATGTTAGCATTGCATGCATTAGCATTCACTGTGTAAGCTCTACGAGGAGGCATGATCTTAAGACCATAATGACGAGGTAGAAATAAGAATTTGGATCATACCTCACGCAAGATAAGAGAAACAAAGAGAGTGACATTTTCCTAAAACACTGTGTAGCCTCCCTCTTATTAGATGTGGTGCACTTCACACCCATGAAAAGGACTCTACTTAATATGGCTTTTCAGACATTCCAAGACACTTAAATCTAATGCTCTGATTCCAAGTTTGTCATGCCCCGAGGCTACCCCCTGGATGCGGACAGGGGATCTAGGATCATGAGTGACCCCAAGCTAACCCTGTTGGGATAACATGAGCATACTAATAATAAACTGAAGTAATAGATATAGTGCTCAAGCTAATCATGAGATAAAACTGAAATGATGGGGAATACCCAAATACTAAATCTGAATAAAGAAACCTAAGAGTTCAATAACAAATGAAACATCAAACACGAATGTTAAGTTGAATCTAAAATATGTCTGAGAGTAGCTTGTAACTGACTACAAGTGCTGGGACATGCCCCCAGCTAAATCTAGCAAAACTGAAACTAAATCTAAAAACAAGAAAATAATCATGTCACTAGTCCTCGAATATTGAGGACTCACCACTGATGCTGCTGAACTGAAGATCAGGAACCGATCTATGCGTGCTTTGACTGTTGAGGACCTGAACCTACATCATGAGAAGATGTAGCGCAGAGTATGCGTCACTACTTGAAAGGTACTGAGCATGCAGGATAGAGTAAAGCTAAATAAAAATCATAACTGAACCAAAGCATGTACTGAGCAATGATATGATATAAACATGATACTAAATTGAGAATACTGAACATGAAATAATTGAATGTAATGACCAAATTTATAACATGCTGAGACGAAATACTGAACGGTACTGGTAAAATGATCAATGCAATAGAGTCTAACTAAAATGTGGTAGCTACCAATAACCGACATAAAACCACGAGAGCTAAACGTGGAGTCCGATGTATATGCCCTATCTAGAGAACCCAATATACATTGCCGAGGGTATAAAGGCATGACTGGCGTGATCTCTAAAATGATGTCCACATAAGGAACTTACAACCTATGGGGGCACGTAGTTCTAGGACTATGTAGGTAACTGACCCTAGTCCAACTCAGTATTAAGTTTCTCCCAATTGATTAAGTAATTAACAAGTTATGACTGAAGTTCTGTAATATACTGGATAGCTGAAAATACTGACATGCTAACTAAGAATGCAACATTAATATACTGATAATGACACATTCACAAACTGAGGCATGTATATTTGAAATAACTGAAATATATGACCTAGCATGGGCAATTTAAAAACTAAAGAACTACATAGCTAGGGTTCTGAAATTCATGCAAGAAATGATGTAACAACATGATAATCTGATATGAATCATTAAGTAACTAGTTCATGGTAATCTACTGAAGTTCTAGAAGCCTTAGGTCGAACTAATAATAAGGGAATCAAGAATCTGACTAAATTCTAGGGACCTAATGGGCGAAAGGAACCCACTTGTGAAATCCCACATACATGGTGACGAATTCCACGGTGAAATCTTTCAATTTCGGGGCAGTAACTGATGGAATCTTGCTGCATTCTTGAACTAGGGTTCTTGACCTCTTTCTCCTCTTATGCTCTAATTTTTTTAAGTTTTGATGAATGATCTAACTTAGGTAAGTTCTAGTTATGTTTCTAGGCTAAAACTAACCAATACCACATAGTTTAGGGGTTAAAGGACGTAATTTAGGTTCCCAACGCATAAGTAAAAGATCAAAAGATCTCTGACTTAACTGCTATCGGGGTCACCAACGGACGGGACCGACAGACCGTTGATCGACTGACGGTCTGTGCTGGTCAACTGTCAGTCATGACTGGTGGCTGAACTGGGGGTGTTGATCCACGGACACGAACCACTGTCTGTGACCTGACTTATGGTCCGTGGGTCTGGCTGTGTGTCTGGCCGTGGGTCAACACTTAGAAAATTTTCTGGGGCGGAGTCTGGGGAGAAGTTGTAGTTGTGATCCACGGACCACGAGAACAGGCCGTGGGTCACCCTACGGTCCGTGGGTTGCACCTGCAACTTCTGGAAATCTGCACTAAGGTCTGTTTTCGGATACGGGGTTTTACATTTAAAAAATTATTTTCTTATGAAACAACATATGATTCATATTTTGACCCGTTGCACTTTAAAATAATATTGAAAAAATAATTCATTTCATTATATCTCCCCTATTGTCCTATTTTAAATCAACCCTCAATTTATTATAATGTAACTCAACTCATAAATGGGGATCAAACTAAAATTGATATTCACCCCGACTGATTGTCCATCTAATTAAATTATTATTTTCATTAATATAATTTTTTCTATCAAATATCAAAATGTCTCATTTATTTTCTATTTTATTCCTTTTTAATCTCTTATTTTTATTAGGATATCTGGGACTCAAACTTGAAATAAACTCACATGTTTATATTATTTTAATTTTTTTATTGTTATATTGGGATGAGGGTGGGGATAAGAGAAATAATTATTTTTATTCTTTTATTTGGATTTTTTGTACGCACAATATAAAAATGCAATATTCATACATATTTATTTAATTAAGTCATCTTTTATTTAACTAATTATTTCTATATGAATGCATTGATATATTCCCATACGCCGAATTTGAAAGAACCATTTTTCAAAATGTTTGGGATATGAAGATGGCCATGGATATGCCCGCCAAAGAAACTCGACGGAATGCCCAATGTGTATTTTCCTCACCCTCTTTGTCCTTTTCAAGCTTTGACTTTATTTTTCACCTTCACTCACAACACACATTATTAAAATCAATATAGACAACTTGGGTTGTGTTGTGTCTGAGATTTTTACTCATTTAGGGCCTTTTAGTTTATCAAATAGTATCCTCAATGCCAATCTATGTTCTTATCTGATGATATTTTGATATTTTACTGCTATGAAAACCAAAGGACAAGGCAAGAATGAAATTTAAAAAAAAGAGACAAAAATGCTGAAATAGAGTGAAAATACCAAGTTGAAGATCACCAAAGATAGTTGGTGAATAAAAAATTCTGCCCAAAATCCATCGAAATTGACAGTGTTTGATGATAAAACATCACGGTGACTCATCCAAGAAGGAATACATCGGTGATCCGATGAATGTTAAAAGGCGCTCAAATCCATACCAAAAAGTGACAGACGGTTGAGTTAAAACAAGGGCTAAACAAGGAGAACATGGTAATTGGTCATTCAACAAATGTTAAAGTCTTTCCAACTTTTTCATATTGTGAAATAGTTTTTGCTACTTTTTTCTTAGTTTTTGGATTTTAAAGAATCTTGTAATTATAATTGAGGGTTCAATTCAAAGTAGGTCTTAAAGATTATTGCTGATAATCAACACTTTAATGGCTGAAAATATAATTGGTATAATTTATTTTCCTTTTATGATCCTTCGCTAAAATCCCAATTCTAAGGATGTGATTATGGAGTTGGGTGGTGATTTAATTTAGTCGGTCCAGTTCTTTCTCTATTTCTATGATGTTTATTCATAGATTTAAGCTATTTATCATGGGGTCAACTTATGGGTTAAGTTTGCAAACTTAATTCTATCATAGATCTTCGATTGATGCTTGAAAGAGGTTAATTAAAGGGGGTAAATAGCTTAATACTTGCAAATTGTGTTTGATTTTTGAAGTTTGCTCAAAAGAAAAATTGTAATTTGTATTTGTATTGCCAAATCTAGTGAAAAGAGAGATATTAGTAAGGTATTAGGTTGATTTGTATTTTACATGGATGAGAGTGAAAGGAAATTGTATGATATGATAAATTCTGATCGATGTTAATAGAAGAACTCACACCCCTAGCTCATCTTTTACTTTATTAAATCCATGTTTTGAGTTGAATTGTGAAAATTGATTCTAAACCCCTTATATTAAATTTGGTGGAATCATCCACCCATTTGTCTTAATTGCTACAATGAATTGGTTTGCATCTTAATTTCTCAATTGAATTCTTAAAATCATATCACTCCTTATGGTATTCAACCCAGACTATCTTGTTGGGTGTTTTTATTGCTAGCGACTGCTTACACATTTAATTGTTTTTCTGTGTAATTTGAGTGTTATCGAAAATGGTACAGTTGTAGGAGAGTGATGGCTATGAATTCAGTTTCTGAAGTTAATTTATGAACTTGTTGATTTGTAGCAGAATAAATTTTTGTTTTGTGTTGTTTTTATGCCCCATTTTTAGGTGGAAACAGGAATATAGATGGTAGTGATGATGTAAGTTACTTTGGACAAAGCAATGACATTGTAGATAAGGATAGAATAAATCTCAATGTCATCAAGGGTTTTGAAGCAATTCGGTTACCCCCAACTCTGAGGAATGCTCTATCTATTGTAACGACACCAATGTTGTTGCTGCTCTAAATGAAAGGGATGTTTGGAGATATTTCCCATGTAGATCCCCATGACCATCTACAAAACTTACTTAATGTTTGTTGGCCTGTCACTATTAAAAGTATTACACAAGAGTCTATACGGTTGAGGTTTTATCCTTTCACCTTAATGGGAGAAGCAACAATGTTTTCCTAACTACCACAAAATTTAATAACATCGGAGGAACTAAAGGAAGCGTTCCTTGAAAGGTATTTCACTCCTTCGAAGATGGTTAAATTTAGAGATGGCATCCAAAAATCCAATAGAATAAATGGTGAATCAATTCATGAAACATGGCTGCATCTTAAAATGCTAATGCTATAGTGTCCCTGTCATGGCATTCCTGACAAGTTGTTGTTATAGTATTCTGATAGAAGCCTTAATATAGTGAATAAATTGTTGGCTGACAAACTTATTAAAGGGGGCATAGTGCGACAACAGTTTATAGTGGCATCAAGGTTTCTCGATTAAATGATAAAGATCAATTGAACTTGGCACATCATTGAAGATCAAGCATCTCCTCCACATATGGGTATGAACAATGATCAAGAGGAGAAAAACCAATACTGTAGTTACAACATAGCTAAGATGATGTTTTAACTTGACGTGTTGCAAAAACATGTTATGAGAGATGGTACTAAATCTGTAAATGTTGTTGATATGAGTTGAGGGCTGAACCATTTGATTGCTATGTGTGGGAGCACATATAATTAATACATTCAATAGAGAAGCGACTGAGTGGGGTGTTTTGGTTTAATCTATCCAAGGCTAAATGAAAATCAAGGTTGTAACAAAAGTAATGATGTAGTTAGGTAGATGTTGGTTAGTATGATAAAAGTGAAACATGGAAGGAAGTGAATGTGATAATGGAAAATATGTGTAACTTCACGACTTAACAAAAACAAACAGACAACATACCAACCCAGAAAGTGCTCGGACCGATGAGTAGCTAGCCAAGATTCTTGAGAAGGTGGAGGGGTCCAATATGATATTGCATTAGATGAAGAGTGATTTCTCGTCGTTTACAAATATGGTCACTTCCTATTCGTCATCAATTAAGCAACTCGAAGAGAAAACAAGCCAAATTGCTGATATTGTGTATTCAAGTTCAAAAGAAGTATTTTCTCATCATGTGAATATTGATTAAAAGATTGATACCCAAGTGTTAGCCATAGTGACTCGAAGTTTTAAGGTTTTGCACAATGAGGAGTCATTGAAAAACTTGGCAACAAGAATGTTGAAGTTTTGAGCATGATCCAATAGAGGGATGAATCATCAACGGAGGATGTTTTGAGCATGATCCAAAAGCAAATGATAGAGATAGTAATGTAATGGCTCAAACTGCTCCAATACCAATCAAAATAACTCCTATTTTTCCTCAAAGATTTAGTAATAAAGATGATAGCGCCAAGTTTCAAAAAGTCATGAGGATAGTCAAGGATTTGTTGATATATATCCTTTTAGTAGATGGATTTCTAGAAATTCGTAGTTATGAAATGTTTATGAAGGAGATGGTCACAAAGAAGCGGTGGATAGACTGTGAAACTATTGAGCACCCTCAAACTTGTAGTGCCATCATGATTAATAATGCAATCATGAAGAAGGATGATCTTCAAGCTTTTACCATACAATGAAACATTGAAATGCATCAATTTCCCAAGGCTTTATGTGACCTTGGTGCAAGCATTAATTTATTGCCTTTGAACGTGTTCAACAAACTTGGGCTCTAGGAGCCAAAGATTACTAATATGAGGGTATTGATGGAAAATTGGGCAATCAAAATGTCGGTAGGGGTGTTGTATGATTTCGTAGTAAAGGTAGATAAATTTATTTCTCAGTTGATTTCGTGGTGTTAGATTTTGAAATAAATGTTGAAGTCCCCATTATATTTATTAGGACATTCTTTGCTACCAGAAAAGATTTAGTTGATGTCGAGGGGAGAGAGTTGAAATTCCAGGTAAATGAAGAAGAAGTTAACTCAACATTTGCAAATTCATGAAGTACAAAAATGATATTCACGTGGTCTCTTGATGTGCCGTGAACTCATAGAACATTTGACGTAAAAAAAGGGATTAGTGCAAGAAGTCGAGCTTGTTTATGTGGAAATGATTATTTCTGTTGATGTTGTACAAGTAAAACACTTTGAAGAAAATGATAGAAAGAAAGAGCGGAAATGAAGAGAAGCAGACTAGACGAGAAGCTAGACTAGTCGGCTGGATGTACACGGGTCATGAAGCTTTTATTTAAAGTGACTTAGAAGAAATAAAGGTGAATTTTGAAGTCAAGAACCCCTACAAGGGTCGTGGTGCTTTATATGAGCCATCTAGTGGCTCGTGGAGAGAAGCAGTGAAGACATACAAAGTTATCTAAGTGAAGACAGAAGTCAAGAAGCCCTAGACGGGACATGGTGAATTATACAAATTGTCTAGTGGCTCATGAAGAGTAGCAATGAAGACAGACTAAAAGTTGTCTAAGTATGGGTTCACGGAGGGGTTAACGGACTGTGAATTTCCTAACGGACCGTTACCCCGGTCGTGAAGATGGTGGACAACATTTGTGCTATTTCGTACTCTTTTCAAAGATTATTTTAATAACTTAGGCTTAATTTTTGAATGATCATCAAAATATTAAGACATTCTGAGCATGAAAAAAATATAGTTTCTTTTTTTAACACATTTCTTGGTCGAATATTTTGGGATCAAACTTTGTGATCTTGATTTAGTGTTGATAGTCAATAAGCTTTTGGTTTTGCAATTATTTTAAATCTATTTTGTTATGCTTTCAATAATCTTTACTGTTTGTTTCATAGGAATTATGAGCGGCTAAACACCACAACAAGGGTTGTGGGAACCACGACTAAAATATAAAGACGGATTCATACATGCGTACTGTATGATTTTTAATTGAATATTTTGTTGTTTCTACATTCGTAATGACTTAGTTCTATGAGTGCACGCATTAGAACATGCGTGTATTTATTACTTTTTCAAGAGAAAATTGATGATTAGAAAAATCTAGAAACAAATTATGTTACCTTGTTTTAAAGATTTAGAGTTTGAGAAAGGATAATCTTCTTAACATGTATGGAAGGGTAAGCTTCAAAACACTTTACGACCAAGAGGAGAAGAGTGAAATTCATTTAATAGGGCTAAAAAGAATTTAGATGTATCTAACTTGCACGGAGCATAAAAGATTAACAATAAATCGTTATTTGAACAAAATTTGAGTTGTAGTTAAAGGTTATGTGGAATACAATCCTAGTCTCGCTAAATAAACTATTACTTCTTGGAACTATTGTTTACCATTGTAAACTTTAAAATTTAACAAAAAATTGGTTACTGGAATTCAAAACAACCCAATCTTTACTTTTTGCAATTCACTTGTTTTGAAAATATTAACTGCAACTGAATATAAGCGTCATTATGTTTATTTCTGTTGTAAACTCCATGTGGGATTGACCTTAACACCTATTGAGTTCTATATTTGACTTCGACCGGTTATACTTCTTAGTTGAGGTGTATGTTTTGACGTATCAAATTCGGGCGCCGCTTCTGGGGAATTTCAGTTCAGAAATACTCTACTAGCAATTACTTCATTTGTAGTTTTATTTCCTAATTTTTTTTGTTTCTTGTCTATGTCATCTAAAGGTGAGTAACTAGTACATGCCAAACACCATAAGTAAGGTAGCACCTTTGATTTTTTACGACTATGAGTTAAGCAAAACGATCAGGATATTGATAAATGCACGAGAAGTTGAAGCTCAGAGACAAAGGATGAGAAAAGATGTTGTAACTCTAGCTAGAGGTGCTTTGAACAATGCTAACGACCCAAATAGAGTGTATGAGGAGAATGAAAGGATATAAGAAATAGTCCCCCAATCATCACTAACCACTAGCTCAAAGAGATCAAGTCTAACAACCGACATTTAAGGAAGATGAATTAGAGCTCGATGGAGCTAGAGCCACTGCAGCAATAGTGCACTCAGCAATGCCAGCAGGTGTGAAATTTACCATCACCAACACCATGATTAAACTGTTAAATCTGAAAGGGATGATTAGAGCAATTGCTGGTTAGGACGGCAATCAACACATGATGAATTTCGTTACCACTTGCAGGTCGACTGCGATTCCTAGAGAAATCCAAACTGCAATGAAGCTGAAATTTTTCCCTTTGTCTCTAACTTGGGAGGCAACTGTCACGACCCAGGGGTACACCCTAGAAGTAACATGGCGTACATTACCCCGAAGGGGTATCATACAAGCCCTTATCATATCGTAACATAAGATAATAGAAAAGTACAAAAAATTTAAAAACTTTATCTATACAATTAAAGTCTTTCATAAAAGCAAGAGGAAATCTTACTAAACATTGTCGCAAACCATCTAATACAAAATTGAATACTCTTGGGTCACAACCCATACAATAGTATCAAAACATGAAAATAAAAGACATAAAGTAATTGTGGTTTTGTCCTCGAAGCTATGTGGACTCACCAAATCTTCAACTCCATGCTCCTTAGAAAACTATCCTTAAGAATTGAACTCAAATCACCGAACCCTACATTTGATGAGAATGTAGGCAAAGTATGTGTTAGTACTAAAGTACTAAATATGATATCTAGCATAACATCACAAGAGCATAACAAAAGTTTTAGCCAACATAAAACATAAGCATACGAGACAATAACAGAAGCATAAGCATAATCTCTAACTTAAGCATCACATAAGCATTAGTCACCATAAAGCATAGTCCATACACATAGTCAAGTCTTAGGCTTTCATATCATGAGAGAACCGTTTCATAAGTAGCTCCAAATAATACTTGTGCAATGCATGAATAAGACCCCATAATTCCATTCATGCCAAGTATCCCCCTTGGCCATCATAATAATATTTACCATATCCTAGTCTCATCATTAGCTTTCTTCTCATAGACAAGGAATATCTCACATTTAGTCCAACATATCATGGAAGGAAACTATAGCAACAATCCATCAAAGCATACATTATATAATGGCAACACTTCTTAGGTAACCTTAAGTCATACTTGTGCAATGCATAGATGATACCCCATAATCCCATCCATACTAAGTACTTATTTAGGTCATCATACTCATGCTTCTTTATTAGGGACTAGTCCACCTTTTGAAAGCATTGGAACACTAGGAGGCACTTCATTAAGCATATCTTAGATCCTCATTTAGTTGAACCCTATGAGATATTACATTAAGTACATCTTATTTCATCATTGTTTTGAACTCTAGCAGATGCTTCCACAAGCATAGTCTTAGTTCATTAAGTTTGAACCCTACGAGATGCTTCTTCAAGCACATCTTAGTTCATTAATTATGCTGGACTCTAGGAGATGCTTCCTTAAGAATAATCTTAGTCCATTAGATTTGAACTCCAGGAGATGCTTCTTTAAGCATAATCTTAGTTCATTATGAATCTTGTTGTAGTTGGGATATAACATTAACCGACATGAGAACATGTGAACTATCACATGATCCCTCCCAGTGTTACCCACACCGTCAAAGGTTGGTCCACTTTTCTAAGGTAGAACTGGTTTGATAGCTTAGTCGGATCCACTAGCTAACTTTCCTACTGGGCATATTGTTATGGGATACGGAGATTACTACTACAAATCCAAAACACCATTAGGTGAAGGCTTTTATCTCATGATACATACTTTGGAAAATCCGGACTCTAGGTGAGAGTTTTCATTTTTGAAGCCCAAACTCAACTAGGGGGGAACCTCCATCTCATTCAATATCCACTCAGTGCTAGGACTAAATCCCAGAAGATAATTATTAAGTCTCTACTTCGACTCAAGTTTCATGGAAAGATGTTCTTGACAATCAATCCATGTTAATTCATTAAATAACACTCTATACCATGCGTGAGAAACTATCACCATCCATGATCTAGATATAAAGGCCCCTTAGCCTATGATTCAATTAGGTGAGAAAAGCCTTTCAACCCTAGAACCATTACAATGTGAGAACACCTTTCACATTAAGTTCATTATGAGTTCATGCAAATAACCTTTCAATCAGCCCACAACAACAACCTAATCATTAACACTTCACTCTT
>JAJOOO010001931.1:0-27355 GCA_029582685.1 Solanum piurae
AAAATAGTAGCAATTTCAAGAACCCAAAACCCCTAAATTGTTAATGTAAACCCTATAAGGATAGAATGATGAAAACAACACAACACCTAACTCAACAGCCACATTCATTGAAATTAAAACACCCACCTTTATCACATACAAATGATGAATGGAGTAAAGGGGGAAAAGTTTAATGGATATGATGAGCAGAGAAAGATAGCAGAAATGGAAAATGAAGAAAAGCTCAAGATTTTTTTGTGTAAATAAAAAAGACAGCTTCGAGCCAGCTATTCTTCGCTTTGTGATGCCACTGATATCAACCTATCTTTTATTGCCACATAACCAAACATCCCTTTTCTTTTTTTTGCAATTAGTTTTATTTTTCAATTTTTCGAACCAAAATTTATTTGAAATAATTCCCTATTTAAATATATAAACTCATTTGGTACGAAGATAAGATAGGTTAATTATAATTAGTTATAACTACTAAAGTTTATGCTTGTATAAATGTACTTAGGGTTGTTTATGGTTATGGTTAAAAAAATCAAATCGAATCGCAATCCGAATCAAATCTATATTTGTTTGGTTTGGTTATAATTGGTTTTAAATTTTGAAATCCGATATTATTTGGTTTGATTTTGGTTTTACTAAACACAACCGCAAAAATAACCAAATCGAACCTATAAATTAGATATATAAATTTTATAATTATTCTTAAGTCTTTAACTTTACCATTTTTTTAAGCCGCCCAACACTCAAATTTTAGCCTAACTTTTACAATCTTAAATCCAAGTCCATCAATATTCATTACTTTAGCATTTACCTACCCTACCTCACATAAGATAGTCACACTTTTTTTTAATTGAATCACTTTGTTCGTGTAATAATAACTCCAGTGTTGCTTAATTGAACCGACAATAGTTTTCGTGTGGATTGTTCATGTAATAGGTGTTTGTGTCTATCGAGTTACGTATGTCCTTAAAAAAAATTATAACTTTCAAACTAAAAAATCATAAAAACTGAACCAAACCGACGATTATTTTTTTGTTTGATTTGGTTTGGTGTTAGAAATTTAAAAAACCAACTAGATAATTTTGATTTTAATTTTAACCAATAACCGATTCAAATTGAATCACGAACATCCCTAGATGTACTATTGAACATGGCTTGATCGAGCCACAAACGTAAATGGTTTATTTCTATTGAAGAAAATACACGTTGAGTCATTTAAAATTTTCGTGCGTTTGTTCTTTTATATTTTTATTTTAGTAAAACTTCTAATTTTGTCACTTGTTCTAAGTAAATAATTTTTCACACAATTGGTTTGTAGACGATTTTCAGTATATCTATTTTCTTTTCTGGTATGTAAGAGAGTATTTTTGTCAAAATATATATATATAGATTAATTGAGATTTGGGGGCAATTAATTGTAGTTAGTAAAATATATATATGACCAATATTTCCTTTTTTTAAGAAGGAAAGAATATAATGTGAATAACGGAGGGATTCGTTCCTCCCTAAGAAAAATAATACATAGAAGCTAGAATTTTCACATCTACACATAGAATCCTTTTTGCACTTTTATTTTATTCTTACAATAATTAAATCGGAATTTGTGTGTTGAAAATCATCAGTAAACAGTCGCTCCTCTTCTTTTCGTCAGATAGTTTTCTTTAGCCCAACACAATCACTAATAAAAACAAAAATTTACGTAAATAAAAAAATTAAATTAAATGAACCAACTCACTTATCCTAATCGAATGAAAAGAAGAAAGAAAAAGAATAGTGGCTGCTTTCCTTCATTTCCAACACCGTTGCATAAATTGAATTGATTAAGAAGGATAGAGGGAATAATTTTGTTCGCTCACTTAAAAATAGGGGTGTGCACTATTCGGATTAAACCAAATCAAATCGGATTTTTATTTGAATTGGTTTTTTTGGTTTTGAATTAATAAATTACTTTGTTTGATTTTTTAGTTTGGTTTTGGATTTTACAAAATAAAAACTGAAAAACCGAAAAAACCGAATTTTATATATATATATATATATCATTTTTGTCCTTTTTTTGTTATTGTCTTTCATCATGATTACGTTTATATTTTATATTTGAACATCTATAATAGGTATACTTATAAGTATTGTGTTTTAAGTTTTACTTATGATTTATATTAGAAAGTATATTTAAGAGATTCAATGTTATTACTTTGGTTATGTTATTAATTATTGACATAACTGAATAACCAAACCGAAAAAAGCCGAACCGAATAGAGGAAAACCAAACCAAGCCAAAATTATTTTGGATCAGATTGGGTTACACTTTTACAAAACCAAAAACCAAAAAATCAAAACCAAACCAAAAAACCGAATACACACCCCTACTTAAAAGTGAAATTTCAAATTTACTTCTATATACTATATAATTTTGAGCAAGATGTAAAATAAATTGAGTGCATTTTTCTCTTAATGAAATAACGCTGAAAAGGTAAAAGTAGCCTCTCAAAATAAGATTAGCACATGTAATTTTTCATATATTAAAACATTTATGTGAAGTGCAAAATACTAGTAATAAATTTAGCAATAATTAATGCACGATGTCCCATTTATATTTTGTAACGTGACGGCATAAATATTCAACCTTCATATGGAAATGTTTTAAGCAAATCAAATATTCAAACTTCATAAATTTTACAAACAAAAATACAGCAGCTTTTAATAAAGTTGTACATTCCGACAGTTTCCTACGTACTATTTCTCATTAATAACAATTTCATTTAAACTTATGATGATTATTTTGGGTACAATTTAAACTTATGATGATTGGTTAGATGGAAAAGTTAGTTAGCTTGTGTGATTGACTAGATTGTACTGTATAACGATAGGATTAATATTTTATTTATTTATTTTTACTTGACAACTATATTAAAAATAAATATTTATTTTTATTTTTTCTATTGTTCAGATTACAAAATAAGAGATAAAATCATTTTCTAAAATATTAAATTTATTTTTCTTATGAATACAAGTAAAACTGGATTAAAAATGTATTTAACTCAGTTAATCATAATGTCATCACATTTAAGCATGCCCCTTCATTATAAGTTACTTATAACTATAACTCTAGCGAAGTTAATATATTAATTATCAAATATACATAAACAACATTTTAGTAAATGAGTATATTCAAAATGGTCCAACGTAACGACATAATATTTACATAAAAACAGTTGATGATCGTTTGGTGTATTGATGTGAAAGCTTGCACCTAACTCTATTAACGTCTCAAAAATATTTTAAGTCGTTAGTACTTAGTACTGTATATTTATTATTTGAATGAAGGCCACAAAAGTTTTGCATGGAGACGGGGGCAAATTATATATTTTTTATATATATATACTACTATATCATAAATGAGAATTAAATAATCACCCTGACAAACTAGAAAGAGGTTGACCTTTGCCTTCTTTCCAAAGCAAAAATGAAGAAAATTGACAACTCCTTTTTAAGTACGTAATTTTCTACTCATACGTCTCAAATTATTTGTCCCAGTTTTTCTGAAAATAGATATATCAAATTAATATGTCATTCTACAAGTTTAAAATAAATCATTATTTCTTTTCTATTTTATTCTTAGAAAAAATTGTATTTGAAGACTACGGAAGTGTTTGGATTGACTTTTTTAAGTGACATATATAAGTTAAAAGTTAAAGTAATAAGTTGGGAATACCCAACTCTTGAGTTTTGATTTTGATTTTGATTTTTTGTATATTTTTAGCTTTAAGAAGTGCTTAAAATCACTTTTTGTGTTATTCAAACACTTTTAAAATAAAATAAAAAATAGCTTAAAAGCCAAAATCACTAAAAATAAGTCTATCCAAAACATCCACTACGTCTCAATTACGGGGAGATGACAAGATGACACATAAATCGAGTATGTATGCTCAATAAATAGATCAGATTATATCTTAAGATATAAATAAAGGTAAAAATGGCCAAAAACTCCTCCTAATCAATGATTTTTTAGAAACGTAAAAAAAACACAATAAATAATTTTAATATAATACCCTTTCTGTTCAAAAGAAGGGTCATCCCTATTTAATAAATGTCTCTTACAAATTGAACATTATTGAAAAGATGGAGTATAAAAATATAGTTAAAAATCATAACATATTATCTCTTGTCTTGAATTCCTACAATAATATTTATTTTGTGACGGAAGAAAAGAATATTATATTATTGGACATTGGTCTAGATGCATGGTGCCAAAACATGAGTGTCCATTAAGGTAATGACTCATGAACAACCATAGTACAATATGTAATAATCATGGTAGATGAGAAGTTGGTATTGAGTGAAAATGAGAGGGCACATATCTCTAGTTGATGATTTAATAAATACATTTCTAGTGATAAATGGCATATGGGGTTTTTGCAAAATTGAACCCACACCATTGATCCGTGAATGCACTACAAATATTATTTAGTATGCCAGCATTAGATCCTCCTTGTCCACTCAAATTAGACGTTTTATACTCTATAATTTAATACTTATGATATTAGAGTAGATAGATGTTTTGAATTCGAATTTCACTATCACACGGTATGATTTAAGAAATGAATAAAATTATAAGTAGAAATATAATAGTAAAACAAAATGCTACTTATCTTTTACCATAATATATCAATGCCAGTAATAATGTGCTACTACTAAGTAGTTGTTGTTGGACAGTTGTGTCTTAAACCTCAAGTCTAAACAAATTAAAATGATTAAACCATCACTAATGGTTTTCTAAAAACACTCATTATACAAAAAAATAATTAAAGAAAAGCCAAAGATTAAGTTTAAAATTTTGTGTGTATTCACTACGATCTTGAGTAAAGATTGGAGAACACCACTACCTAACGGGTGATTTATTATGATCATATTTTGTATTATTATGATTCCCTACCCTAATAAGACAAGGTGCAGTTGCCTACTAACTCTTTTTTAGGAAAAAGAATCTACGACTTTTTAGTCACTCACCTAATTATTCTATATTATAGTAATAAAAACTTTATCTTAGTTGCAAAACGTACACATATTTGGCAAGGGCAGGAATTTTGGGTGCACATGGCCTCGAGACAAATCAACTCCCATGTGCATGCATGACCTACCAATCGTATGGACCATTTCCAAATATATGTGAAACAAACTCAAAATTAGAAATATATAGATTCCACATAAATAATTTATACATATCAAGTGAATTTTTTAGCACAAATATAAGTTTAGCACCAAAGCAACTAAGTTTTGCTAAACTCATAACTTCAATTATAACCCCACCACTGTCTATAACAATCTACCTTACTTTTTATGTTTACTGATTTCACTGTTTTGGCTTTTATACGTCATCAAATATATAAAAGTTGAAGTCACATACAATAAGATTAAAAGTTTTTTTTAAAAAAATTTTAATAAAAACTTCTACAACAAGCTAAGAATTTACTATCTTGAAGAGCATAGGAATACATTACATCAGATGATTATAAATCTAAAGTTCATCATCTGAACTGACAAGGTCTAGTTCAATCATTTTTTCTTTAACCTGTTGAGGTTTTTGTCCTGAATTTTGTTGCCCCATTTTTTGCTTCTTTTGATCACAACTGTGACTTGGTCTTGTTTCACTTGGATTCTTTCTCTTGGTGGAAGATGGCCTGGAAAAAAAAGTAGATAACACAGTCACCAAACAGACAACATAATATAAGGTCAAAAAGTGCAATTCTTCTTTATGCCATCTCTGTCACCTTTCGTTTGTTGTCATATTTCTTGTTTGATCTCGGACAGTAATAGATTCTTTGGTATTGTTTGAGTTCAATTTTCCTGTAACACAAATAGAAATGCAATGAGCAAAACTAGAATTAAGAATGTCACAGATGTTAGGAGTACTAGAACAGGTTCTAAGAACTAAAGTTTTAACCTGTAACTTGACTAAGAAACCTTATTCCTTGAGAATGCACATTGGTAGTCACTTTCCCTGCATTGCTGTTCATAAATAAGTGTCTTCGAGTCAGTAATGACTATTAAGCAATATGCGAGTAAACATTTTTTCAAGATTAAAGCGATGGCACTAAGTTATCTTGAACAAACCTTAATGCCCTTTTCAATCCATCAACTGACAGTAACTTCAGTGGTGCTTTAGACTTTGTGAAGTTTGTCTTGTCAGCTAAAGGATTAACGACGTAAATTCCTTCAGACTTGAGATGATCTCTGAAACCCGTTCGTAGGTTCCTGAATTTGATAGACCAACAGCAATTAGAGAGCTAAAGAAGAAATGAGAAATAAGTTTTCAATTCTCCAAGTAAATGCAATATTGAGAGGTTGAGAAGGTAATCACTCACCCGCCTTTGAGTTCAGCCCTCATGCTGGAGGAGTATTTCTCAGATGTTTTCTGAAGGAACAAGTAACAGAAACACAATCAGTTCATTATTTTCTTTCACTAGTAAATCAAGTTTCAGTTAAAGAGCACATGGAGAGGGCGGAGCAAGCAACCAAGCAGACTTAATAAACAAGTGTACGCTGTAAATTGGTTACCTGCTTATGGTAGCTGCAATATGTTCCACGCCGCCTGCAAATGTTCTCAATCCATAAGTTTTATCACAAGGAGTACAACAACAAAAACGAGTTTCCATAGGCTCAATATTATTGGGTAAGAAGCAACCATAGTTTATGATAATCTGTATAAACAACTAGAGTATGTAAGCATCTCCGTGTCACTCTTGTAAAGGGCAAGCTATTACTTTTGTACACAATTTGACCAAGCAATTGCAGTAGCTACTATATAGGGATGGCTAGCTAGTTTACAAGTTTACGCTTTTCATTCTTCCACTCTTGCCATGGGAAGGAGGACTACAATGTAGATTTGAGACACAAATTTCATATTGTTAAACTGAACACACTGTTCCAAATCAAAACAAACTGAATTAAAAGCCACATTAATGACTGGATGAGGACATTATCATCGTTAAAGCAAATCAAAACCAAACAACATGAATGCTATCTAAATGAGAATTGTGATGAGCAGCAGTACTTCATTCTTCGTATGTAAACAATGGATTCCTCTTATGTAAGGACCAGGCAAGATCACTTTCACCGCCCAAGGCCATGAAACCTCTAAAGCGATAATCCAAGTGTTTTTATAAAAGGGAAGAGGAATTTTACTTTAGACTGCCCAAACCAAATATCAAATCAAGAGCATGATTCTAGAACAAAGATGAGACATCTGGTCACCTTGTAATTGGTGAGAAACAGTGTAGTTAGCACAAAATTGAGAATAAACAAGTAAACAAATGAGCATTTTATGCATATCTCATGAGCATCTTATTGTATCTGACAACCATTTCTTTAGTACTTTACCTGAAAGTATTCAGTTCATTCACGACTATATGCATGTAACAAATAACAATACATAAAATCAGAGGTCGTACTTATTAATGATTACAGTGCAAGCCATCCCATCCTTCCTTTTCCCCTTGCAAACTCCATAATCCACAGATGTGCCTATCTTTAAAATGTGACTGGATGAATAAACACTCAATGAAAATCCATGTTCCTGGATAAAGGGCATTGAAGAGGCATTAGTAACCCACCATAAATCTTAAAGAAAATGAACTTATTGATAGGCATGATAACAATACCGAGTTGTCCTTGCGTACGCTGCAATTAAACAGCGCAAAAACTGCACCGGCCTTTTCATTGCAGTTCTTCTGATAAGCATCACCAAAAACAAAAAGAGAAATAGTTTGTTCATCCAAAGATCCAACTTTCCAGATTGCATATGTCTTCCCTGTTGAACTTGTTCTTGGTAGCCCCTTCTCGGTTAAAACACCAACAGTTGCCCAACAACCAGAAAGGGTGTCGCCTAGAAGCGAATTCCTACCAGATACGAAAATATATTATTATATAGTCCAGCAAAACTATTCAGGTAACTCAGTCAGCATCTTAACATACCTTATTGCTGATAACCGTATGAACCTAATATCAGCAAAATGGTTGCTCAGTTCAACAGGTGAAACTACTTGATTTCTGAGTGAAAGGATGAAATGTAAAATATTAGTTGGATGTTCAGTATCAAAATAGAGCATTCATATGTAATTTTCTTGGCACAACATTAGAACTGAAGCAACCAGCTATCTCAAACCAATCCAATCAAAGCATAAACACCAATGCAACTTCACCAATAACAATCTAAGTTGGCCACCATTTTAAATTAATGGAACTAACATACAAGAACCTATGTGGCATTTCTATCAACAGTAACCGCAAGCCAAAAAGCATCTGATGAGTTTTTTAAGAAGACAAAATAGTAAATTCTCAATTGGGACCTTTCATCAAAAATTGAAACGTAGGCAAGTAAATTTACTGTCATCTTGAAAAATTGGAAGTACTACAGAAAATATCGAAACAAAAATATGCTAGCAACATTCAAATTCCAACAGCATAATGAGTTTGACAGGAAAATGCATCATGATCTCTGCAACAAGAACCCATTGGATATGCACCCATAAGTTCATCCATAACCTATGTCAAAGTACATACCTAATTCGCAAACCCGAAAACTTTTCAACCTCAGCATCAGTTGACCCCTTTGTATGCTTTGATTTGGCAGCTTTCTTGGCAATTTCAGTATCATAATCAAGACAATCCTGAACAGCATCCCTAAACACAGACATATCTGCCTCTCCCATTCGCTTTGGTGATCCATCATCCGACAAATAATCTGTAAAATAGACGTAACATTTTTCAAAACAACCCACAGAAATTTTCATAAAAATAATCTCTCAAATCCAATAGATTCATATCAAGAAACATCTACCTCTACCTATACAACAAATAGATTTCTTAGCTCTTCAATCCATTAAAATCCCAAACATGATTTCGTCATAAACTAATCAAAACAGTCCACAGAAATCCCATATAAATAATCCAAGAAACTAATTACTAGTAACATATATTAATCAAGAAACTAATTCATTTTTTTTATGTGGAAAAGAAATCAAGAATAGATTTAGTTTCTTAGCTCTTAAGTGAATTTAATTAGACACAAAAAACAAGATTTGGACATTTACCTGGGAAACGAGATGAAGGAGAAGCTGGAGGGGTTTCCAAAACCCTATCTGGAAGTGAAAGAAGGAGATCCAGGTCTTCTTGGTGATTTGATTTCGACATTTTTTTTTCCTGAGAAATTGATGATTCAAAACTAAGATAGGGTTTTGTTTCCTTATTAGTATTACTCTGATGTGATTTTAAATTTATTTGGAGTTTGGAGGGAGATTGAAAGTATATGGCGGGAAGCTTTATGCTTTGTGGGCTGAGTCTCTCTGTAACCGGATGGAAATGGGCTGGGCTTTCATTTTACAGATTGGGTCTTGACTACTTTTAAAAATTGGGCCCTGATTACTTTTCTTCCACACAATAGATGGTATCCAATACTTTGAGTTACATTATATAGGTATAAAGTACATAAACCCAACAATTTGGGTATTAATTACATTCTATCTCGAAAGTTTTCCAAATTACAATAATCTGAGATTTTTCAAAACTCGGAGATACACTTCTCTTTTATCTGATACATAGCAAATAATACATAAGTTATGTATCAGTTACATAACTATAAACCAGATTCATTATGATTTAGGTTTGAAATAATTGTGGTTATATATCACCAATAACAACTGTACCAGATACATTGTACACAAACAAAGTTGTAATGTTTCTAATAGAGGTGGAGTGGAATGATGTATCTGGATGTTAAGAAAGATAGAAGGAAAAAAAGGATTTTCGTAATTAATTCAAATGGTAGAAATTTTTAGAAATTATGTTATCTTAAGTTGTGTAATCAGTTAATTTTCACATATTCAACATTATAAATGACACCTGTGAAAATTAACACAAGAGTTGAATAAAAATAAGGATAAACTATCTTATTAGACATACATCACTATTATATATACTAATATTCTCTTTACTTTTAAACAATTACATATATTATCACTTTTAGTAGTTTATACCATATATTAATATATTATTTGAAGATACAATTAGATACCCACATCCCTTAAAACTAGGATTGATTAATTATCTGATTAATTAACTCTTTCACTCCAAATCAACCACTATCTCTTAATTCTCCCCTCCCATATATATATCACTCAATTATGTGTACTCCTTTCTGATTCAAGAATTTCACCGTACAATTTCATTCCAACAATAACTAATCTACTCTCTTCTTCTCAAGATATCATCACCATGACCGACAAATTCTCCTGAACCCAAATATTATTCTGTTTTGTTCATTTATAACGAGATCAAATCAAAGTAACTGCTATAAAGAAAACTTTCAATTCAGAGTGGGTCTTGATTGTTTGTCTCCAGAAGAAATGGATCTTAGTTTTGATTATGTTATGCCACAACGCAAAAGATCAAAGGAAGTATTGTAGAGAGTTTTTGTTTGGTGGTGTTCTTCTAAGGCCTTCTTTGGTTACTGTGACGTGGATGTGGTAGTACCAATATTACTTTGATAAAGCCTTTGAAACATGTGTATCCAATAAGTAGTAATCGATCTTAATTAAGATCTGAGTTGTATTTTTAGTAATGGTGTATCTGAACATGTATATGTATCCACCAATAAATTTCGGATACATGATTTTAACAATACGATGTTAATGATACGACAGATACTCTACAGTCGTGATTTGTTCCTAAATTCATGTGTTTCAGCTACATTTCATATTTAGATACACATAATTAAATGTATATGCTTATTATGTATTCGAGATACATGTTTTTGGATATAACGTATGAAATTTAGATACACATAATTAGATGTATATGCTTCTTCTCTTTTTATATTCCATACTTAGATACACATAATTAGATGTATATGTTTACTATGTATTCGAGATACATGTTTTTGGATATACCTTATGCAATTGATACTTGATACATCAAATTAATACTAGATACATATAAAAGATACATGAAATTAATATTAGATATATATAAATAGATACATAAAATTAATACTAGATACGTAGAACAAATACATGAAATTAATGTTGAATACTTCTATGATGCATATGAATGTACTTGTATGACACTCATGTATCTAAGTGTTTAGTTTGTTGAATACATCATATATTGTTAATGAATACATCAAATTAATGAATTTATTATTTTAAGAGAAATAATTTGAAATTAATCAAATTACATTACCAAGATATACATGTTTTTATCTTATACTAATAATATTAGTGAATTTACTATTTCAAAGAATAATAAAATGAAATTAATTATCTATGTATTTGAAAATCCTCAATTACTCCTCTAATTAAGGAAATCAATTACAATCAATTAATTTAAATAAATAAATTTTGTATCTCAATTTTAAAATTCGGCCGATACATGTATCTCATGGATTCAGACTCATGTATCCAAGCATGAAATATGGTAGAAGAAGTAATATTTGAAACTATTGGGAATTTTAGTGATTAAGACCTAAACTAGTGAGATTTATGTAGTTTGCCCTAACATATATCAGCACAACTCAGATGGGCCAGTACCTGTGGGCCTGCTCTCTAACTCAATTAATATAGAGCCTTTTCTGGATAAAGTTAACTTATGGCCCAACATCACAAAAACCCAAGACAACTCTTTAACCTTAGTCGATCAAAGCATTATCTCTGAAGTTGAGAAATTGCTCGACCAACAGGAAATTGAGATTCTGGGAGCAGAACTTCAACTACATGCAGGAGGGGCAAATTTAACCATAAGGGGGGAAGAAGGCAACGAAGAAGAGGTAGAAGACCAAGGCACAATGAAGCAAATAACTCTCTTGGGGGATCCTACCCCAATTTGTTTTGATGCCTCTAGGTGTAGCAAAGCAGTAGGGGAAAAAGCGAATTTATGGGTTCAAAAAAATATCCTCAAATTAAGTCAAGAATTTGGGGTTGCTTTCGAGGGGTGTATAGAAGAGGCCACAACAATGTTCCTCAAAATTGATCAAAGGAGTGAGAAGGAAGCTCCAACAACTGAACTCTCAACAAAAAATCACGACAAGCAGATGGTCCCAAAAGAGCTCAAAAACCTTTTCTTTGATATAAAGTTTAAGGATGCATAATCAAGGAGCGGCTCACGAAACAGAGGGAGTAAACAATCCATTCAGTTGTTATGAAGATGAAAATTCTAGCATGGAATGTTAGGGGGTTAAATAGGGAGGAGAAAAAAAATCTGGTAAGGAGCAGACTCCAACAGGAGGGAGCAGACATTATAGTCTTGGTTGAGACAAAACTAAATGGGACAGTGGGAAGCTATATTCAACAATTGGGTGGGAATAGATGGATGGGGGGAGTATGGATGGAAAGCTTTACGGACTAAGGGAGGAATCCTTATCATGTGGGACAAAAGGACTTGGAGGGGGGAGGAAGTAGAGAGTGGCAGCCAGATGATTACTTGCAAATTGTGTGAGATTAATCAAGATTTAGATTGGTTTATCACAACTGTCTATGCATCTTGTGATAGGAATGAAAGAAGAGATTTATGGGAAGAACTAGGAGCAATGAGGAGTTTGTGTGAAGGGCCTTGGGTGGTTTGTGGAGATTTCAACACAATAAGATTTCCATCTGAGAAAACTAATTGTGTTATCCTATCTGGAGCAATGTTCGATTTTTCCAGCTGGAACTCATAGACCCTCCTCTTTTCGGGGGATCCTGTACTTGGAGAGGAGGGGAAAATTACAGGAATGCTTCTAGAATAGACAGGTTTTTGTATTCTTTTCCTTGGGATGAAATGTTCACTCAGATTAGGCAAATCTCTCTTCCTAGCCTTGGGTCTGACCACAACCCCATTCTTTTGACTTGTGGAGATGGTAATTTCAAGAAGCCTTACTTTAAGTTCGAAAAGTGGTGGCTTAATGTGGAAGGTTTCAAAGAAAAAGTTCAAGAATGGTGGTGTTCTTTTATCATATATGGTACCCCTGACTATATATTCTGGCAACAAAATTAAGCATGTTAAAGGCTAAACTCAAAGAATGGAGCAAAGAGCACAAGGTGAACTGGAAGGCAAGAAAAAACCACATCCTAGATCAAATAGGGAGCTTAGAGACCTTGCAAGAAAGCAGACTCTTAAATGATGGTGAGCAGTTGGTAAAGGCTCATTTAGCCATGGAATATGATGAAGTGGCCAGGAATGAAGAAATCTTTTAGAGGCAGAGATCCAGAGTCCAGTGGATAAAATGTGGTGATAAAAACACTAAGTTTTTTCACAGAATGGCCACTGCACATAAAAGATTCAACACTATAGATTCCTTGTTGATCAATGTAGAATTATCTAGTGATCCTGTGGCTATCAAGGGCCCTATTGTGGATTTTTATCAAGATCTCTACAAAGAATTAGAAAATTGGAGACCTTATTTGAATCTTTATGAAGTACAAGGCATTTCAACAGAAGAAAGAAACAACCTTGAGAGAGTTTTTGAGGAAAAAGAGGTACTAGCAGGGATAAAGATGTGTGCTGCAAAAGAGCACCTAGACCAGATGGCTATATCATTGCTTTCTTTCAAGCTTTCTGGGAAACAATAAAGGAAGAACTGATCCAGATGCAGACATTTAGTGGGTGCACTAAAATTTTGAAATCAAACTATGTAACATTAACAATTATTTTTTTTTAATTAAAAAATATACTAAAAATTTTAAAATCAAACCACACAAAATTGAGCTTGAATTTTCATGTTTATTTAATAGGAAGTGAACGAAAAAGAAAAAAGAGAAAGAAAATATTCAGTTTATAATTAAACACTTTTATACTTCAAAATTTCAACAAGATATGAAAAATAAAGAGTAAAATCAAACGAGTTTTTCTAAAAAGAAATTCTATATAGAGCCTTTTTCACCTTTAGTAGCTTTATAGAAAAAATTAGAATTTGCTTATTAAATTTAAATTAAATAATTACTTTTAAATTTTATTTAAAATTTTAGTGAAAAGAAAAAGTGATTAAAATTTAATGTTTACTATGCTTTTATTTTATTTTTTGTTATATTTTTAATTTGTAGGTCTCTAATTTGAGATTATTCTAATAGATAATGAGTTTTGAATTGTTGAAAAAATAACATATTTATTAAATATGATTAGGTCTCTAATTAAGATTTTTAATAGATAATATTAATTTTGAATTATTAAAAACATAACTGATTTATTAACTATAATTAGAAATTAATTAGGAGCTTTTTGAAAATGTAACAACAAATGCAACAACTGGGATTCAAACCCGTGCGTGCGCGCATTAATACAACTTCACGTTGGACAAAGATACTGCTGGGCTAAGAAACTTTACTGTGCTTAAGGGTGTCCAAAATGTCTTATTTAACCATTTAAAGTATAATTTTACTTATATATACGATGTAATTTTCCGATGAAGGGTGTCCAATTGGACACTTTGAGGATAGTGTACCTCCGCCCCTACAGACATTCCACAGATTTCACCCTCACCACAAGTTTGAGAAGAGATTCAATGCCACCTTTGTAGCTTTGATTCCTAAGAAGGTTGGAGCAAATGATCTAAGAGATTTCAGACCCATTAGTCTAATCTCCGGGGTCTAAAATATCATAGCAAAAGTGTTGGCTGAGAGATTAAAGAAGGTAATAAGCAGAGTTGTAAACAACCACTAGATGACTTTCATCAAAGGGAGACAAATAATGGATGCAACTCTTATTACTAGTGAATGCATTGACACCAGGATTAGAGGAGATGTGCCTGGACTTATGTGCAAATTAGATATTGAAAAGTCCTTTGACCACCTGAACTGGAGTTTCTTGTTGAACACTCTCAAGCAAATGGGATTCGGGAGAAGGTGGATTAAGTGGATAGAATTCTATATCAAAACTACTGATAAATGGAGAACCTGCAGGTTTTTTTCCAGATTTTTTTTCAGCTGAAAGAGGTCTGAGACAAGGGGATCCCTTGTCCCCTTTCCAGTTTATCATAGCTATGGAAGGGCTAGGCAGTCTGATGAGAAGGGCTGCAACAAACAACTGGATAAAAGACTTCAACATTAAGAACAAGAACAATGAAATCATGGAGGTGACTCACTTATTATATGTTGATGACACTGGTTTTCTGTGAAGCTGAACAAGAACAAATTTGCTACCTAAGGATGATACTGGTGATCTTTGAAGCTTGGATTGAAAATTAATTGGAAGGAAAGCAATATTTTTCCAGTGAAAGAGGTGCAACTAATTCAGTCTCTGGCAGATATTTTGAGGTGCAGGATAGAGGAGTTGCCCACAATTTATTTGGGAATGCCATTGGGTGCTAATCACAAAGCTGTGAATATATGGGATGGAATAATAGAGAAAACAGAAAAAAGACTAGCTCTTTGGAAATCACAATACCTTTCCCTGGGAGGTAGAGTTATTTTGATCAATGCAGTCCTAGATTCTCTGCCAACATATGTAATGTCTTTATTTCCCATCCCCGGTGAGGTGGTGGAAATCTTAGACAAGTTGAGGAGGGATTTCTTATGGCAAGAAGGCAAAATTGAGAAAAGTTTCAACCTGGTAAAATGGAGCACAGTTCAGCAAAGCAAGAGTTTTGGAGGTCTAGGAGTGTGGAACCTAAAGCTTCATAATAAGAGTTTACTTATCAAATGGCTATGGAGATTTACTCAAGAAAATCAATCCTTGTGGAGGGAGTTTATCCTTCATAAGTATGGTCCGGAGGGGCAGTGGTGCACTAATAAGTGACTAATACATACGGGGTTGGGGTTTGGAAATCTATCAGGAATCTATGGATGACTCTCAAGCTAAACACTAAAGTTAGAGTTGGTAGGGGAAACAAGATACTTTTTGGGAAGAGGACTAGAGTGGTCATGGCACAATTCACTCCCTTTTTCCCGGACTGTTCTCAATAAGCTTGAATACTTGATGCAGTATACAAGAAATGTGGTCCCCTCAAGGGTGGAACCTAAGACCCCTAAATGATTGGGAAATACCATGGGTAGTAGATTTTCTAAAACTTAGGAAACTTCCCGGGCACTAATACAAACTCATTTGGAGGCACCATAATGATGGAATTTTCACTGTTAACAGAGCATACAAAAGGGGACTGAGTGTTGCCTGCGTGTTGCTGCAGGCAGGTCAACTGGACCTTGGAATACTATATGGAAGAGCGTGGCTCCTAATAAAGTGAAATGCTTCACTTGGCTAGTAGCTAGGAAAGCATGCTTGACACATGAGGCATTGCAAAAAAGGGGGTCCATCATAGCATCTAGATGCCTCCTCTGCAAGGAGGCACTAGAAACCAACAAACACCTTTTCATGCATTGCAAAGTAACGACACAAGTTTGGGCTATGTTCACTTCCATTGCTGGAATCAACTGGATCATGCCTTAACATACTGCAAACTAGCTTAGCTGTAGGATCAGAAGAGGAGGAAGCAAAAGCGAAAAAAGATGGTGGAGGATAGTCCCAGCCTGCATCTGGTGGACCATTTGGAAGGAGAGGAACTAGAGGATTTTTGAAGGAAAAGAATCCTCTATTTTGAAGATTATGTGGAAAATTATTACTTCACTAGGTTTTTGGTGTAAAGAACAGAGTATAGAAGAGGAAATCCAACTAGTGGATTTTATGGGCTCTTTGTAAGTATCTCTCTTTTCTTTTTTGTAAACTTTTTGGAGGTGGCCAGCATAGCCTTAATGCTAAATGTATACAATTTACCAATTTCAAAAAAAATAAAATAATCCACAAATAGTTGTTCCCAAGAGATATCGAATCATGTGACGGACACCCACCAAATATAGATGGCTAGGATCCTGCATAAATTGGCTCACTTGTTGAACTGCAAAAGAGATATCAAGCCGAGTAATAGTGAGATAATTAAGGCTCCCAGCTAATAGCTGATGCAAAACTGAGATATCAGGTGCTCGACCTACAATGTGTCGTGCCTTTCTTCATGATTTACTGCCTAATTTTTCCAACCTTGGGCATGTCGCGCCTCCTATCCCTCCCCCCCAAAAGAAAAAGAACAACTTGTGGTGAGAAATTGTTCATCTTCCACCCAGGCTTTTTGTCTTGCCTTGAGCAGCTAATAGCATCTCGAATGTCACAACTGGCTATGGTGATGACAACAAGCTCAAACTTTCTATTCAAAGTGTCAACCACAACATTGTCCTTGCCTTGCTTGTACTCAACACATAATCAAATACAACCAAGATATCCTGCCACCTACCTTGCTTCACTATGAGCTTCTTGTGGTTGGAAATAGCTAGTGGCCGCATTGTCGGCCTTGACCATGACCTTCGATGCAAACAAATAATTTCTCCACTATGGCTTTCATCTCCTTCTCTTATATAGTATAAGCTTCCGTTTCAGCTGTCATGTTTGTTCCCTTCTTCGTCGTCTTATACCTCTCCCTATTCCTCTTGTTCTCCTCGTGTAAGCTTTCCACTAGTATTGTGTACGCAACCTTCTTGGTCTCCAACTTCTCCGTGGACATGTCCATTCCACCAAAAATCCCTTTATGCCCACAAGAGTTGCCCCTCAAGATCCCCTAATACCTCTCTACTTGCTTCCTTGACACAACCATCTATTATAGCCCACTTACTATAAGCGGTTTCGCTATCTCCCAAGGCCCCTTAGCCACCAACTTCGTCCCAATCTCCTGAGCTCGAACCCTAGTAAGGTCTCCCCATCTAATCTTTGGTTGATTACATGCAACCTCTTCCTCCTTTTTCTTCCTCTTCCTCATGGCATCTAAATCCAACGACAAGCGTATGTTGGGTTGTAAGATTCTCGCTCGGAATAACCTTGTAGTCTTTAGGATTCGGGACTATTGTAATGGGTGTTAAGATACAAATTAATTATTGTATATTACGACATATATAAGTATATGTTTGACAGTTTATTGAACTTATTAAGTTGTCCATATAATAGCAAAGTTCTCTAGTATTTTATGTGAATATATATACGATATATGTAAGAAATATAGGAAAAGAATATTATTGAATTGTCGTTTCTAGATTATTACAGAGACACCCTATTTATAGACACTACAATAGACACCTTTTCCAGCTAGGATACTGCAATACAATCCTTTTCTAAGTAGGACACTACATACTATTCCTATTCCTATTTTGAGTAGGATTGTATATACCTATTACTATCCTAACAATACAAATCCAATTAAACCAAATGCCGAGTCAAACTATATTTCTAAGGTCTTAGGTGTAGTCAAAGCACCCAAGTTAGGTTAACCATATCAAGTGTGGATCCCATAGCCACACCCAAATCGTGTAGTTTCGACACGGGCACAACAAGGATTTTGATAGATCTAAGAAGCATAGGTTTTAATTGTTTTGGGAGTAACTGACACTCCTTCAATCCATTACTAAGCATAATTCTAGGGGGACCTTAATTTAGTCTCTTCCTAGTCTTTCATTAAATATTACCCCTAAAGTTGTTCAAGTTGTTGTTCCTTGAACAATCATCTCAATGAAAAAAAAGAAATGCTCAAAGAAAACTTCCGCTTCTCGCCTTAAGTGACCTGCATTTGAGCACAAAATGTGATCCCATCATTGGACCCACCTTATGTCGACATACTGAAGCACATTAACCCTCACCTTACTTCAGTCATTTTAAGCGAAAATGATTGTGTTTCATAACACTGCATTTGAGGTAGCTATATTATTGCATCATGTTTTTCTTTCAACAGTGTTCTTTTTCTTCTTCTAGGTATATATAAAATTAACTGCTATTTGCCTTTCTCAACATTGTCTTTTGCTTAATGGAATTTTAGTCCACTGATGTAATCATTGGTCTTTTAGGTAATATTGTCGCACTGCTACATGCTTTCTTCTGTAACCTCCCACAAGAATGGCTCGAGGGAACTCATCTTATCATTAAGCACCTTAGGCCTGTGACATCTGTTGCAGTATTACGAATATCATTTCGTATTATGGGTCCCTTGCTTCCGAGGTTGGTCAATGCTCACACCCTTTTCAGTAAGGTACAACTTCTTTCGAGTTTATGTTCATTTTTCTCTTAATGTAGGATCAGTAAGGGGTTAAGGGGATTTGAATTTTGATTTACAGTATTCCAAGAAACCTAGCTTATTTTCTTATCTTTTCTTAATTTTATAGGCTGAGAGATTATATGCTCATGTTTGACCGTTCTCCTGCATAATAGTCCTTGTTTTGCCATGTAAAAAGAAAGCATGAAAGAGCTAAATTAGTTACCAAGTATGAAGTATAAAATTCCACAATCCCTTGCCTACCCCGTCCCCCGTCCATCCTTCACCCGGATAATTACAACTTAAGCACCTCTGGAAGCAAACAAAAAGAGATGGCAGGTGCTAGTGTTCTGTCTTCCCTTTCACCTCATACTCACATGGGTTATACAAGCCTAGCTTACATTCCGACATCTCAAACTAACTGAGTTATGCCCATTTTAAGCACCATGCCTATATTTTATCTTAAGATGAAGTAGCCACCACGCCTGCTTTAGTCTCAAATAGGGTGCAAAGAAGTTGCTGAGTGGTGCAACCAAATGGCTCTCGAAGGCACTTACGGTATAAGAAAGAAGTGATTTATAGTGTTAGCATTTTCAGAATTGTTAAAAATTATGAAATTATTAATGTGGAAAGACCCCATTCATTATATATGTAGGAAAGGTTTAGTGTTCTAAAGTGGGGGTTTGGCCATGAAAACCAAATGGATTTTACTTTATTTGTAGTTTTTGCAGTTGGAGTTGTGTTTGGGCATACTTTTTACAAAGAATATTTAGAATTCATGTACCTTTTCTAGATGTGGTTTATACCCCCAATTTCTACAAACTAACAAAATCACCCAACTTGACTAATTTACCTAAAACATACCTTCAAATCTGCTCCAAAAGAGTAATATCTCAAAATAGATAGTCACATAATGTCATAGATTAGATCCATACACGAGCTACTACATACTATTACAAATATTTTTGTCTTTATTTGGGATTTTAAAGTTTTCGAGTGGAAGATGGATTTGTGTGATTATAATTTTTGTAAATAATATTTCGTTGTTTGAATGTGCTTTTCCTAAAAAGACATGAAATTGTATTGGGAATTTTCATGGACAAACACTGATTTTGAAATAAAGTGAAACAACTCTTCAGAAAAAAAAGTTAAATTCTAAGGCCAAATGGTCCCTAACATTGTGTCATTAGAGATAAGAAATACTTTACTTTTTAAGATTACTTTTATAAACTTATTAAACCCCAGCATGTTTCTGGGAATAATCAAGAAATTCATCATTTTCATTGCCAACATCTCTTCTTTTCTCATTGTTTAACATATAATGAAACCCTCTAAGATCTTGATGGAGACAAAAGGTAGCTTCCACTACCGGCAGACATTGCCGACCAATTGGCAACAATTTTCTTGCACCTTGCAATCCGAACTGAAGACGATTTTTTGGAGTTAGCTTCGTTTGAAGCGGAGTGAATCAGAAAGCAAGAAATAATAGGTCCTGCTCTAGGAAGAAATCCCATTGAATCGACAACTATTGATAATAGCTTTGGGATTTTGGCATCTTAAGCAAAAGAGTAGATTTCTTTGTTTACTGGCTGCCACACCCCTTTCTTATTCTTTTTTAGTGTCTCTTCTTCTTCCTTTCGGTATCTAGTACAGTTCCTCTCTCCAACAATCGATGCATTTCTCTCCTTTCAAGCATTGTTCATCTCTCTGGCAGCTGTTGTGGCACCACTATCTCTTTGATGACCGACACTGCTATTTCTGTACGCGATTGGTGCCCTCCTCTCATCGTGATTTCCATCAGAGTCAAATGTTTGAGTTTCTAGTTTGAACTTTTTATTCTCTACTCTAAAAATTCCTTTACTAGACCCAAGGGTTTGAGTCCCTACCCTGAAAGTTCTATCTTTTAATCTGATAATTCTCTCTCCCGCTTCTATTACTTCTCTCTCTAGTTCTTTTTCTGCTAAAAAAGAAGGTTCCTTTTATCCAATAGTTCTTGTACTTCTGTTTTAATTAAAAAATAGGACTATCTCCTTCCAAATAAAACATCTTTTTATTCTTCTTAATTTCACACGGAAGTAGAACAACAAACAATTGTCTTGTTCTTCGTATTCTAAAAGAAAAATTGTAGTTCAGACCAATGAAACTAGAATCCTATCTTCACTAGATGCAAGAGGGATCGAAGCCTCATTCTACTATCCTAACCAGCGTTGATTATTAGAACTAGGGGTGTTCGTGGTTCTGATTATGTCAAAAAATTTCCCCCAAAGGAAATTAAACCAATTAAGTTAGCTTTGCAAATATTGGAACCAAATCAAACATATTATGTCGGTTTTTCTTGCTTTGTCGGGTTTATTGGTTTAGTTGGTTTTTGTCAATTTTTTGAAAAATATATACTACCAAATAAATTACTTTTTAAGAATATATATATATATAGCTTCCTTCGAAAAAATCGTATTAAATTTTTCAAGAATTTAAGCCATATTTAAGAAGAAAAAAAAGAAAGGGTCTATTGTACGCAACCTTAACTTGCATTTATGTCAGAGACTATTTACAAGGTTTGTACCCGTGACCTCTTGGTCACATGGCAACAACTTTACCAGTAATTCCAAGGCTCCCCTTCCTTAAGCCATATTCAAGGAATATTAAAGTTAGTGTAGCTTTTAACTTGCATAAAAGTTTGTCAACATTATTATAAAGCTTTCAGTTAATATAGATATTTGATTATGAATTTCATCAAAGACATTGTCATGGAAGTATAAATATGCGTATGTATGGAGATGTTGATCAATTGCTTCATATGTTGGAAAACAGACAGTGTCGCTGCTTTTGAATATCTTGGTGGATGTGTTTGGGAAGAACTCACAGCTGTCAGCACCTATTGAAGCAGTGGAAATAAGTGATCTTATCGACTTCCTGTAAGAAAAGAAACTTCTTGTTTGTTTGATAATTGATTTGATGTATTTATTTATTTATTTTTTACACTTTTCCAATTCATTCCTGAATCAGGCATCATGTTATTCATTACGAGGGGGCATCTAGTAAACCCAGAACAGAAATTTTGGCTCTTTTTGGAAGAGCAGCAGAAAATTTGCGTCCAGATGTTCAACATCTTCTTTCCCATCTCAACACTGATGTAAACACTTCGGTTTATGCAAAAATCGTCCACAGTGCTTAAGAATCTGCTCCTACTGTTAGGTGGTTCCTTGCTTTAATCTAGTTTGACATGCCTCACTTTGTTAATTTACTTCATGTTATAAATAAATTAAATTAACAAAACATGAAGAGAGGAGAGAAGTGTAGTCTGTATCTTCTTTATTCATAATTCTCTTTGATAACTACAAAGGCTATTAATATGTTGTTCCTTGGCCGCAGAAATATGAGTCGATCCCATTTCACATGGATCATCTACATTTTTTTTACAACAATCCTCCTTAGATGTCCATGTAGAGAAAATGTAGAGAAGTGTATAGAGTTATTCGTAATAATGTGCATTGCTTATTGCCTCATTGCATCCTGCTTGAAGGAAACTAGTTGTAAGTTGCTTGTAGAACCTGCTTGTAGGAGTACTGAATAGACATCTATAATACAATGTACTTATAATACTCCTTGGATGTTCATTAATAGATAATGTTCCTCGTTAAACCTTACAAGGAAAAAACTCAATGGGAAAAAAGTCCCAGCACATAGATAGTCATACGCATCTGCTAGCAGCCTCATGAAAAACCTTTGTTTAAGCAAAAAGGGTACAACGTGTATTTTACTCCCCTTGGTGAAGACCACAATTTAGTTGTTCAAGTTTCTGCATTTCAATCTTGTATACCATTTTCTCATAGTTGGTAAGTATTTGATGAATAAATTTACTGGGTTATCGCTTGAAAGAATTTGTTGGACGTCAATATGACTATTCTTGAAGAATAATTTTGTTGAAATGTACTTCGTTTTCCCTCATTTTATGAAGCCACACTTAAATAGAGTTATGTATGCAACATTTGTCTTTGTATTAGACTCTGGGTATTTTAGTATCACACTTCAGGTCACAAGTCCCTTTACTTGACTTGTTCCATACAAGGATTATGAACAAGCTTGCGAAAAAACTTGTAAATGCTGCAGGCATTTTGAATCCTTAGAAAATTTCTTACAAATTTTGCCAGGTGATAATATCCATTAATATTTAAAGTATGACTTCTTCTGGTGTCAGAACTGTAGGTCAAATAAATCTTTATCTTATCAAGATGCATCATTTCAATGAAAACATCCATTATTATTTCTGGTATCTTGACTGCAAGCCAAATAAGCTTTATGTCGTAGAATACAGATCTCATAAACTTTTACAATATTGTACACTATATTGTACTAAAGATATTGTTGACAAGATATCATTTTATATCAGTTTATAATGTGACATAACTTATTGACACTCTTGAGGTTTCATGAAGTGTTATACCGTAGGCTTTCAAGAGCACATTGCTTTATCATTATGATGATTTGCTACGTTTTCTTTTCAAGGATTATTGCAATTGGAACTGATTGGTCTACTCTGCTTCATGCATGATGTAGACGTTCTCCTTCCGCGACATTAGATAGGAGCATTTATTGTTGAAATATGAGATTAATTTTGGGTCAGCAAATGCTTTTGTAATTGACATGAATTATCTTTTAAATGAAGATCATATGATTATTCACAACATATTTCTTAGTTGCTTGTTTACTCCACTTGATCCTAAATCAATTGAGAGGGAATCGATTATTGGTCTGATGTATATCAATATTGAAGTATGCAATATCATATCTTTGATCAACACATAAAACTTTGTGGTGACCTCATCCCGATCTTATTAAAGGAGGAAGTAAACAGATCAAGGTTTCTACGTACTTTCGTTATGGCGGGTGTGGGCAGGGGGGATGGCGGGGAGGCTGGTTCCACATGACCCTGGTTGGTTGCCGTGGGTGGAAGGGGAGGCCTGGTTTTATTTTACCTGGGCCAAAGACTGTCCCCTCTGCTCTTTCGGAAAAAGTCGCTTACTTTTTTCGGGGATTTTTCCGCAACTCCTTATCACTATTTCGCTTTCTATAAAGCATAGTGTCAGTCTCCCTTACTTTATAGGGTAGGAGAAGGTATCTCAAATCTTTCCACTGGAGAACCAAACCTGGACTAGGTAAGGGGCCTTGAAAAAGGGAATTACTATCAAGATAAATTATCTTGATTACATAATCTGACATTTATGCTCTTAACTCAATTATATTTGAGCAAGCAACTTGCCAATGTCAAACAACCGGTTGACAATAAAATACATGTGACAATCGCATAGATACATCTATTTAAAATACGGAGAAGGGCCTAAAATGTCCTTCAAGTATTTGAATTGGTATAAAATTACCCTCCATCTACCTATCGGTCCTAAAATACCCCTGACGTCCACCTTTCGGCTCAAAAATACCCTTATGTCTAACGGATCATACACATTAGGTGGATGGAGGGTAATATTGTACCAAATCTCATAGTTTAAGGGCGTTTTAGGCCCTTTTTCGTTAAAATAATTTATAATTACTTAATATATAAGCTCACATGATTGACTTGATTTTGAATTTCATAGTAAATTTAAAATTATAAAAAGGTTAGACATCTACTCTCTACACTCCTCCCTTCCCCGCCCTTCACTTCATATCTCTTTCATTTTTTTCTGTTTGGATTTTGTCCACAATTTTAACTTTTTTTTTAATTTACGACAGACAAGAGAGAAAAAAAAGGAGGAAAATAACGATGCATTCATATAGAAATAATCAATTTAATATAAGATGACTTAATTAAGCAAATATGTACAAATATTACATTTTTTCTTTTGTGTGTACCCAAAGTTAAGAATAAAAAGAATAAAAATAATCATTTCTCTTATCCCACCCTCATCTCATCATGACAATAATACCAATTAAAAGAATATAACTATGTGAGTTCATTTCAAGTTTGAGTCCCGGGTATCCTAATTAAGAATAAGAGATTACAAAAAGGAATAAAAGAGAAAATGAACAAAACATTTGGATAATTGAGAGAAAAGTTTATATTAATGAAAATAATAATATTTTTAGATGGACAATCAGTCGAGGTAAGTATGGATTTTAGTTGGATCTCCATTTATGAGTTGGGTTACGTTATAATAAATTGGGGCCGATTTAAAATAAGTCAGTAGGAAGATATTATGAAATTAATTATTTTTTCAATATTATTTTCAAGTGTATCGGGGCAAAATATGAATCTTAAGTGGTTTTATAGAAAAATAATTTTTTTAAATATCATTTTTATTCTTTATTTGAGAAGGGTTTAAATTTTGACCGATCACATTAAACAATATAATAAATAAATATTTAATGATTTTATTTTAAGGGAGCTATTAAAAATAAGGACAAATATGAGTAAAGGATTAACATCGAGGGTATTTTAATTTGAGCCGAAAGGTGGACGTCAGGAGTATTTTAGGGTCGATAGGTGGATGGAGGGTAATTTTGCACCAATTCATATAGTTTTTTTTTAATGAAAAGGGAAACCCGCAGCCGCTACCCTTTGGGTGCACACAGGGTAAAACCCCGCTCCTATGCAATAACTCTCAAACCACATAGGAGAGGTAACCCACACTAGGCAAGTCCGGTGTGACGAGCTCGACCCAGAAGGCAAGTCCCTTGCTTTCGCTGGCAAGGGGTTTCGAACTTGAGACCTCCAACATGGAAGTCCCAAGCCCAAACCACTGGGCAACCCCGAAGGGTTGCACCAATTCATATACTTGAGGGGCATTTTAGACCCTTCTCCGTTTAAAATATCACATGATAGATGAACGAGACTTATATTCACCTCTCTTACTTATCAGAATTTATGGGATTCAACCCTAACATTAGCTGGTATAATCAATTTATCATAAGAATAAGCAATTAAAAGAATTCCTCAAGAATCTTTCAATATATTTTGATATTCAATAAATTTCTAATTTACAGTGGCATGTGATTTCATTATGCTTCTATTTACGCTACAAATAATTAACTCTTCAGGAGTTCTTGGTTTATTAGTTTTGTACTATCAAATGTATTATTTAGATATTGCTGGTATCATAAAATAAATTTGGGTGTACCTTTGCTCGTGACAAACTTGATATTCAAAGCGCCAAGTTTTAGAAAAAAGTTCTCAAGTATTGGACAAGCTGCATCGAGTAGAGTCGTAATCATAAATGTGAAGCGCGACACGTTTATGAATAAAAGGCTACAAAGCTTTTAGTAAACTTCACTCCTTTCACTACTTTAAAGTCGTGTCGTAGAGTTCATCTCTATAAAGATCTTTATCCTAACTCTTGTCTGATGATTTTCAGGATATGCCTCCTAGAAGAGCTAATGAAAGAAGGAATGTAGAGCCAGAAATTTCTCAAGTGTCGATTGATCCTTTGGCTAAGCAAGTTACTCATGCCAAATTTCAAGCTGCTTTTCAAGTATTAGTTCAAGGTATGACGACTCAAGCTAATAGAGATGACATTGTTCCCAATAACCCAAATATGGGTATGTCGCGATAAGGGTGATAGACTTCACTAAGATTTATCCCCTAGAGCTTCGTGGGTCGAAAGTGATAACGTCAACATATACTTGAAAAAATATGAATTGTCGTATGCAATATATTTACGCAACTATGAATCGAGGTCGATCCCACAGAGAATATGGAATAATATTGTCAATAGCAAATATTTGATTTGGTAGTCGTTATTCAAAAAACCAGGGTTTTTTTAAAAAAAATTGAAACAAAATAAAAAGAAAAACATAACTTGGAACTAGGTATTTATTTGTATGTAGATTATTAGAAATAATTAGGAATGTGTTCCCCATGATTGCAAATATATCAAGAATGTCACGCCCCGAGCTACCCCCGAGATGTGGACACGGGACCTAGGACCACAAGTGATCCAAAGCTAACCCTACTGGCATGATCATGAGCATACTAAATATAATAAACTGATGTGGAAGCTATAATCATAAACAAATGAAAAGATGGGGAATACCCATATACTATAACTGAGATAAATGATAACTGATGAGTTTAATACAAAGAAGTATTAACCCAGTACTAAGCTAAATCTAACTATGTTTGAAATAAGCCTTTAAACTGACTAGAAATGTTGGGACATGCCCCAACTAGGTCTAGCAAAACTGAAACTAAAGACTAAAATCGATAAAGATAAACATGTCACTAGTCCTCGAAGAATGAGGACTCATGATACGCTCAAATTACACCTCCTTACAGAAGCATAAGCGATCGTTATCAAGTACAGAACCCAACTTGTAGGTTGGGGTCGATCCCACGAGGAAAATGGTTTA
>JAJOOO010001933.1:0-29379 GCA_029582685.1 Solanum piurae
GACGTGCTATTCTTGATATTACTATGCATAGTTTTAATACAATATTATCCACCAACGAGATGTACCACAAAAGCTCACCTTGTATATTTCACTTGCTAACACTTGTGCATGATTTTTTGGTTCACATTTCGAGGCATTCAAATATTGATATCAAAACATTCATTTTGCATTTCTGTCAATTGTCTTAATCAACAGACTAAATTGTATTGTTGATTCATAAGCGAAAGAATTCGAAGTTCGGATAAATATTCTATGAATGTATCCTTGTGCTTAGTGTCAGTTGTGGGTTCAATCTTGTATGACGTGCTATTCTTGATATTACTATGCATAGTTTTAATACAATATTATCCACCAACGAGATGTACCACAAAAGCTCACCTTGTATATTTCACTTGCTAACACTTGTGCATGATTTTTTGGTTCACATTTCGAGGCATTCAAATATTGATATCAAAACATTCATTTTGCATTTCTGTCAATTGTCTTAATCAGCAGACTAAATTGTATTGTTGATTCATAAGCGAAAGAATTCGAACTAGTTTTCTGTTACTCTAGAAATGTCCATTATATCTAATATACCCATTACTATTCTGTAAGTTCCATCATTTATATCATTAGTTCGTCTTCACACAACCAGCGAAGAGTTGAGATCTGAAAATCAAGCTCTTTTTGTGTGTTCAATTGAATCAGGGAAAAAATGATTTAAACAATCATGAACAGCGCCAAAAACAACACACTTTGTGTTCATAATAACTCGAGGTAGAGAATATGTCACGGGTCAAAGGGACTCGCCCTTAAAAAAAGGTGAAACTCGCCAAAAGTCAACTCAAGAATCACTTGAATTAGAAAGATGATAGGAGGAATTGTTGGAGAGTACTGAGCTAAATTATGTCCTGTAGCAAATAGATTACCACAACCGAAAGCATAATGTTGGTGTGTTACAAAATATGGTAACAAATCACAGAGTGATTGTAGAATATTACAGAATAATAAGAGTTATGTACAATATTTTCTTTTATTTATTTTGATTGATTTTCCTTTTATAGGGTTCCCAGTAATTGTATAAATACCTTGTATATTCATGAATAGAAATACAACTTTCATTAGATTACATAGTATCAGAGCCTAGGGCTCAAATTTCTTTAGAAGTTCGACTCTTTTCCTGGCAGCCTAAGAAAGGGTTGGGTCACTCATTAGGAGTGACAAATTTATCTCACCAGCACCATAAGAAGAGATAGAGGGAGATTTTTTGGCCGGAAAGGACATCTCTGGTCTAGGTGGCAGTGAGTGAACCTCACGCACCACCTGCACCTCATTTTTGTCTTCCACTCGCTGGCGTTTGGTCCAGCATATCTGTTTTTGGCTTACTGCTCCGGCATCTTCTCGTCAATCACGACACATTCTGGTATTCTTCTAGTGTTGAATCTCTATTTAAAGGTTTGTACTTCGTTTTCTCTTCTGGTATTTGTCTTTTGTTGCTGGCTTGCTGCTGAGACTCAGAAATTTGGGTTTAAGAAATCTGGGTTCGAGAATTGGTTAAACAGTCGTTGTTCAGTCAAATTTAGACATTCTGGTTATAAATCATTTGTTGCTTTTGTTGCTCATATCAACTCTCTGACATGGTTGAATATTATTTGGTTTGCTGCCCCGTACTTCTAGTTTGCTGATTCTACAACACATTGTGTGTTTCTTCAATCTGGTACACTTATTTGAGAGGAACTGGTGGGTTAGGCTTGTTGAACTCCTTTTGTATTCTAAAATTACACTAGATATATTTGTCAGAAAAATGACTAAGAAGACAATTCTTGTTTCGGCTGATGAGTATGCAAAATTCTCTCATTTTCAAAAAATCACTTAAGGAACCCATTTCAGTTACTACATTTGCGGAGTCAAGGAAAACATGTCTTTTCTCCTCATCGAATAAATGGGTGATTGATTCAGGTGCCACAAATCACATGACAGGTAATTCTAATATGTTTTCTAGCTTTCAATCACATAAAGCACTTTCTCCTGTGACGGTAGCTGATGGTTCAACTTGTAACATTGTGGGATCAGGGACCGTTAAACCAACCTCAACTATCACCTTGCCATATGTATTAAGTCTACCAAAGTTGGACTTTAATTTGATCTATGTCAGTAGAATTACCAGATACCTTAATTGTTATATCTCATTCTTTCCTGATCATTATTTGTTTCGTGATCTTACGACAAATCAAGTAATTGGTAAGGGGCATATATCCGATGATCTCTATATTCTTGATGAATTGGAGCCTCGATTTGGTGCCTACTCATTGTTGTGTCTCAACTCGAAACACATTGTCGGTTGGGACATCCTTCATTACCTATGTTAAAGAAGCTTTGTCCCCAATTCCAAAATGTTTCTTCCTTAGATTGTGAGTCATGCCAATTTGCAAAATATCACCGCATCTCGGTAGATCCAAGGGTTAATAAGCGGGTTGGGTTAGCTTTTGAAGTAGTTCATTATTATGTTTGGGGACCATGTCCTGTTGTTTTCAAAACTGGGCATAAGTATTTTGTTACTTTTGTGGATGATTTCTCCCGAATGACTTGGATTTATTTTATGAAGAGTCGTTCTGAAGTGGTTCTCACTTTTGTGCCTTCCACGCTGAAGTCAAAACTCAATTCAGTGCTTCGGTATGTATGCTAAGGAGCGATAATGCCAAAGAATACATGTCAAAATTGTTTCAATCATTCATGAGACAACACAATATTCTCCATCAGTCTTCATGTGTTGATACACCATCTCAAAATAGAATTGCTGAGAGGAAGAATAGGCATTTACTTGAGACAGCTCGAGCACTTCTGTTCCAAATGAAGGTTCTTAAACAGTTCTGGGCAGATGCAGTCTCTATAACATGTTTTTTATTAACCGGATGCTACTAGTGTGCTTGTTGGTAACATGCCTTATAATGTTCTTTTCCCGAACAAGTCTCTCTTTTCGGTGGAGCCTAAGGTTTTTGAAAGTACATGTTATGTTCGATATGTTCGACCATCTGTCACCAAGTTGGATCCCAAAGCATTGAAATGTGTTTTCCTTGGCTATTCTCAACTTCAAAAGGGATATCAGTGTTATTCTACTAAACTTGGAAAATATTTGGTGTCAATCGATGTGGTATTTTCATAGAGTACCTCATTTTTCTATGCACCTCCCGTTTCTACTAGACAATTGGAGGAATATGAATGGTTAGTCTATCAAGTTACCCACGCTTTGAAAGAACAATCAAATGATATTCCTCTATCTCCCAGTTCTTCTATTGAGCACCAATCATGCCTTTAGAACCTGCTCCGTTTGTGCTAGCAAAACCTCCAATTGTTCAAGTTTACTCGAGGAGGAGAGAGACCAATGAAACATGTCATGTGCCAGTTCCTTCATCATCATATCTTCTGCCATTTGATTCTTCAGAAAACCTTGACCTTCCTATTGCCCTTCGCAAAGGTACACGTACTTGCAAATCCACATATCTCATTGCTAATTTTGTTTCCTATGACCACTTATCCTCTGCGTCTAGATATTTGATTTTCTCTCTAGACTCTATCTCTGTACCCAAAACAGTCAATGAGGCTTTGCATCATTCTGGATGCTCTGAGGCAATGCTCGAGGAAATACATGCCTTAGAGGAAAATCACACGTGAGATTTGGTGGATTTACTGAAGGGAAAGAAATCAGTGGGATGTAAGTGGGTCTTCACAGTTAAATTCAATTCAGATGGTTCTGTGGCCAAACTTAAGGCCAGACTGGTGGCTAAAGGCTATGCTCAGCCATATGAGGTGGATTATTTAGACGCCTTCTCTTCGGTGGCCAAACTCACTTCTGTCCGTCTATTCATTTCCCTAGTTGCTTCTTAGAATTGGACTTTACATCAGTTGGATATCAAGAATGCATTTCTTCATGGTGATCTTCAATAGGAAGTGTATATGGAGCAACCTCCCGATTTTGTTGCTCAGGAGGAGTATAAAAAGTTTGTCACTTGAAGAAGTCTTTGTATGGCTTGAAGCAGAGTCCCCGATCTTGGTTTGGCAAGTTTAGTGAGGTAGTTTAGGAGTTTGGACTAAAAATGAGCAAATGTGATCATTTTGTATTCCACCGACACTCTGTAGCTGGCATTATCCTACTTGTTGTATATGTTGATGACATTGTCATCACTGGAAGTGATTATGCAGGGATCTCTTCTCTCAAGTCTTTCCTGCATACTAGATTTCATACAAAGGACTTGGGTCAGTTGAGGCACTTCTTAGAAGTAGAAGTAAATAGAAACAAGAAGAGAATTTTTCTATCTCAGAGAGATACATGAGGTTAGTTGGCTGCCAAACCTTGCACTACTCCAATGGTCCCCAATGTGCATCTTATGAAAGATGATGGCGATCCTTTTGATGATTCTGAGAGATACAGTAGGTTAGTTGGGAAGTTAAACTACCTCACTGTGACTCGTCCGGATATTGCCTTTGCAATAAGTATTGTTAGCCAATTTATGTCAATGCCTACAGTCAAACATTGGGAAGCTTTAGAACAAATTCTTTGTTACTTGAAAGGAGCTCCTGGACGTGGCATATTGTATGGCAATCATGGTCATATTCCCGTAGAGTGTTTTGCTGATGCTGATTGGGCGGGATCCAAAATTGATAGAAGATCTACAACATGCTATTGTGTTTTTGTTGGAGGGAACCTAGTATCGTGAAGAAGTAAGAAACAAAGTGTTGTATCTTGATCTAGTGCTGAATCCGAATATAGAGCTATGTCACAATCTACGTGTGAGATTATGTGGATACATCATCTATTATCTGAAATTAGAGGGAAGCACTATACACCAGCAAAACTCTGGTGTGACAATCAAGCTGCTCTTCATATAGCCTCAAATCCGATGTATCATGAAAAGACTAAACACATTGAGGTTGATTGTCATTTTATTCGTGAGAAGATTCAAGAAAAATTGATTTCCACAGGTTACATGAAAACAGGAGAGCAATTAGCTGATTTGTTCACCAAGACATTGAATGGAACTCGAGTTAGTTATCTTTGTGACAAGCTAGGCATGATCAATATCTATGCTCCAACTTGAGAGGGAGTGTTATAGAATATGGTAACAAATCACAGAGTGATTGTAGAATATTACACAATAATAAGAGTTATTGTAGAATATTTTCTTTTATTTGTTTTGATTGATTTCCTTTTATAGGATTCCCTGTAATTGTATAAATACCTAGTATATTCATGAATAGAAACACAAGTTATTTCATTAGATTACATGGTGTAAATACCAAGTCAAAATTTTAAGCTGTGACCAGTACACTGCATGTTTTGACCATCTGAAACTGAAATTTGGGTAAGATCCAGCAAGACCAAGACCGTCTGTTTGCTTAATGGCATCTCTGTTATCTTGGTGCTTGATCGAAGCTTTAAGCTCCACTAGATGGAGCAGCTGGCACACCTTCTGCAAAACCATTTACAAGTGGTGGAGGGACGCCCCATTTGCCTTCAGATTGCTGGCACACCTTCTGCAAAACCATTTTCAAGTGGTGGAGGGACGCCCCATTTGCCTTCAGATTCAAGTGGTCCGGAAACATGAACACTACCATCTGACATACCTCATGCATACTGCTTTGGATCTTCTAGATGTGCTGCAACAACTGGGTGGATATTTGAACTGCTGCAGAAAAATGACAAGGTTATTGAAAGAATTACTTCAAATATCAGAGATGAAATCTGTTTGGTGAATTGACTATGTATCCTGACATTACTTCTTGAGGATATCAGACACATAAATTTACTTATTGGATGGACACGGGGATGCAGAGAAGTTCCAAAAATCAAACGCCTGAAACATAGCATTCCGAGGATATTCCAGTGACGCCAGAAATGTTAATTCTAGCAATCAGATGCCCGCCCCACTTCATTGTAATAACATGATTTTACAAATACATGATTGCAAAATGAAATTCTTTTGAAACATTCATCCCAATTTTTTTTAAAAAGATGGTCTAGAATAGTGAATTTTGTAGTCCTCTTGTATGCATTAAATGTATGTTATGTTCAAACATAGCCATGCATTGATTGCTATCTTTTTACCAATTGCCAAGTTTGAGGGTTTTCCCCCCCTTCCCGTGATGAGTTGCAGTTCAAACTTCAGGACTGGATGTTGTTCTGATACCGATTTCACTATTCTAGGTCACGAAAATCTAACAATAAGAAAAATGACGTTTTTTGTCTTCAATAGTGGATTGCAGAATATCTTAAATTAAAGCAGTAAACAAGTTAGCAGGCAGAAAAAAATACCTCATACTGGGTGAAAGATAAGCTGAAGGACTAATACTGGCATCGCATATGGAGGTGCCCTGCAGTGAATGTGCGCATCCAAGAAACTGGCATGTATCAGCTGGCTATCTGAGAAATTGGGGTTAGCGCGGAACCCACTGTAGAAATAGATATAATGTATTAGTTTTTGAGATCTGACGGCATTTAATAACCAACTGTAGTCCGGGAAAGGACTTACATGCTTTAAACATTTCAACTTTGTTGTTTCATATATTGCAATCTGTGCCTCATGCACAACAAAGAAATGAGTTTGATCCTGATGAAACTGCGCTCTGGTATCTGATTGAGATATCGATCGCCCCCGTAGCTGCAAGGATCTAGCCCTCTGCATTTCCCACCCAACAGTGCTCCATACACAGCTGTACAAAAGCAGATGATGTTGATGAATACAAAAGGATAAGAAAGAGCAAAGAAAAATATAAATAATAACCCCTTTAAAGAGTGTCAGAAATGCAGAGTGAATATTTTTTTTTAGATTAATGATCATTTGAGATGTGGATGTAGGCTTTAGCATTTGTTACCAGTAAAAGACATTAAAAATCCAAAAATTAATCACGACTGCAGAGAGATTATGCAAAAGAGATAACCTGCAATATACTCAGCTCATCCGTAGGCTATATAGTTTAGATTTTGGTTGTCTTCCAAAATGCTTGAAACACTTTCAAAACAACTACTTCATGTCTGATAATTCAAAATTTTCAAAACAATCAGAATTCATTCAGCTTTTATTTTGAGCATGGGAGGATCTTATTCTTCATCTACCTTTATCATCGTCAAATATGACATGCAGCGAAATTACTTCTAATTCCCATGCCTATTCGATTGGCTCAACATTGAATAGGATGGAGAGTGTATGATGCACTATATGCACAATCTTTGGGAGAAAATAAAGCAATCTATCACACACATATTTTCCAAATTATTGTGAGAATAGTTTTACAAAACACTGAGAAGTAAGTCAAATACTACATGATAGCCAAGCATATAAGTCATTAACCTGAGAATCAGCTCCTGAGGAAACTAGTACATTGAGCAAATGAGAGAAGGCAAGGCCAGTTATCCTTTTAGAGTGCCCTTTAAGCTTGCTTTTAACCTTCAATAAGAGATTGACATCTACTAAATAACAACATATGGTAACTGGCCCAAAACATGAAATCAGATGACTACCAATAACAACAAAAACTTCGTCTTTATCTTTATCATACCTCATCCAGTCGGACATTATATATCTGGATGGTAGAATTATCCATGCCAATAGCGATGATTTTGTTATCTTGAGGATGGAAGGCAATATAAGTTGCTGCTGGAGGTGGAGGCATGAAAGTTCTCACTCTCTGCATCCATAAGTTAATAATTCAGCACAGGATCTTTGAGTCAAGGGTAGAAATAAAAAGAAGACAATCTTGTTATACCTTGAATGTCATCATGTTGAACAAGGAGATCTTTCCACCAGATGTTGATATCACATAGCAAGCATTCTTGGACAAAGCAAAGCAGGAGACAGCTTCCTCATGGTTTGGTTCTTGCACATCATTTGTCATTAAGATGCCACTTCAAGGTTGCCACAGTACTGGTGAAACACTGGTTGTTGCCTAAACAAAGATTGACACAATTCTCAGAATCACTTCTGTGAAAAATGGAGGAAAGCCACAATTTTGGTGTCCATTTACCTTGCCCCCTGAATTGCGCTCATTTCTTAGCCACTTCCAAAGCAGGTTAATAGCATTCGATGGTAATACTAAGATGGCATCACCAGAGTTTGTATATATTAACCTTGATATCTGCAGTAAGCAAATTGAATCATAATCAGAAACTGAATAGTTGAAACAAACCAGGGAAGAAATATTGATAACTAAACAAACTCTCCAGCTAAGCATTATTTCCTAGTAAGAGTTCACTGTGATATCTGTTCAATACCTGATTACAATGCCCTCACATCCATGTTGTGCAGTCACAGAGATACAACAGCTTCCAAATTGTGGGGTAAGGGGAAGGAACATGGCTAAAATTCAGTAGAAAGCATTTAAGATGTGAGCTTGAAATACCAAGCAGACGTTTAGTTACTATTCTAGTCCAAAGTTGGACACCATTAAAGTTGTCAAATCATTGCGCACAGACATTAGCGGCCTTTTGCTCTGATCTAGACAATCTATATGGATAAAGACAGAAGGATCTCTGAAGGTGCAGAAAATGATACTTGATCATCAACTCTTCTTTACTATAAGTTGAAAAACCTATTAGGGAAAAGAAAATAGAACACATAATGTGTAGGTGCTAGACCTCGTTTAGGAGGCCTTAAGCTTCCCATGACGTTCTGAAAGATCACCTTTTTTGAAATTTTAATTTCACTTCAATAGAATCAAGACTGGTGACCAAGATAGAAAAAAGAGATGTCGCGAAACTAAAATCCCTTCCCTCCCAAACAGGAGAACTCACACTCATACGAAAAGAGAAGCACAACACTGCTGGATCATATGGTTCATTTCCACTAAACTTAACACTAACAATTTAATTTGCTGATGGCATGTTCTGATGTCACACGCCTTGATCATCTCAGATTGAGCACAAAGGTGTTGTGAGAAACATTAAAGTTTCCAACCTTAAAACCTGAAGGAGGACGAGCTATGGCTTAATGTGCATCAGCTTGTATGTTCAATGGAAAAGTCTTTTATCTTATACATGAATTATTCGCTAGTAATTCATGAGATAACAAACACAATTAGATATTTCATGAATCAGGAGACATGGGGATTATACCTTAGTCACTCCAAGATTCTCAAGAAGCTTCAAGGACCGACACTGTGACGGATCACTAATTTCTTTGAGCTTCCATATCTTGGATTTGTCATTAAGCTCTTCATTAATTCGGCGTCTTACATGCCCATTTTTACAAAGCCAGTAGGATGCAAAATACATATTAGTAGATGATATTGACATGAAAAAGCAGGCAAGACTAAGACTTCTTAGTGTGTCTTCCACTTTTAATCCTAATGAGTATCTGTCTATCTTATTTGTAAGTATGAAGTCTCTCAAACTAAATACTGTAAATAGTTACAACAACAACATACCAGTGCAATTTCACAAAGTGGGCAGACCTTACCCCTATGACCCTATACTTATGGGGGTAGAGAGGTTGTTTTCGATAGACCATCGGCTCAAAAGAAAAGTTGAATTCGAAGCACGATTATAAGGAAATAAGGGCGCAAAAGAGATGCAAAGCAAATAGAGCAACAAATAGTAATAAACGCTAATAACAAAAGAAAATATATGATAACGGATAAGAAAATGAAACACAATAATTACTATTAGAGAAAAAAAACCTAAAAATTGAAAAAGAGAAAAAGTTACATGAGACGCCATTGATGGAGTTAATTCAACAGGTTTAAAGTTCAATTTGGAACCCTAAAGTTGTTGAACTTTAAGCCTATTGAATTAATTCCATCAATGGCATCTCACGTAACTTCTTTTTTCCTTTTCAATTTCTAGGGTTTTCTTGTCTAACAATAATTACTTCATTTCATTACCTTATTTGTAATCAAATATATTCTTTGTTAATTAGTGTTGTTCTATTTTCTTTGCATCTCTTTTGCTCTCTTATTTCCTTATATAATCATGTTTCAAAATCCACTTTTCTTTTGAACCGATAGTCTATCGGAAACAACCTCTCTACCCCATAGAGGTAGTGGTAAGGTATGCATACATTTTATTCTCCGTAGACCCCTCTTTTTGGGATTGCACAGGGTATGTTTGTTGTTGCTGTAACTTTTAAGTTTGAGACTTCCTACTTATAGAATAAGATAGATAGACAAATAGACACTCATTTTATTTAAAAGTGGAGGATACACAAAGAAATCTTGTCCGATTTTCATATCAATTTCATCTACTAATATGTATTTTACATTCTATTGGCTTTGTAAGACTGGATGCAAGAAATGTAACACCCGAATTAATGAAAAACCTAATGATAAATCCAAGATATGGAAGCTCACTGAAATTAGTGAATCATCACAGTGCAGATCCTTGAAGCTTCAATCTCAGAGTTACTAGGGTAAAATCCCAGGTTTCTTGATTCATGAAATATCTAATTTGTAAGTGTTATCTCATTTTCAATACTTGGAAACCTTTCCATTGAGCATATTGATTGTATAAAATGAGATAACATAGCAAAAATACACGTAAAAAGTGAGATAGCATAGCAGATAATACATGTATAAAGTGAGATAACATAGTAGATACTACATGTATAAAATGAGATAATATAGGAGATAATACATGTATAAAATGAGATAACAGACTCTTCAGATGCACATTAAACCATAGCTTGTCCTCCTTCAGGTTTTAGGGTTGGAAATTTCAATGTTTCTCATATCGCCTTTGTGCACATTATGACATGATCAAGTCCCGTGGCATCAGTACATGTTATCAGCAAATGAAGCTGCTAGTGTTAAGTTGATTGTAAATGAACCATGTGATCCAACAGTGTTGTGCTTATCTTTCCATTCAGGATATGAGTTCTCCTCCTGCTTGGCTCTTAATTTTGTGTTGTCTCTTTTCTCTATCTCACCGGATACGATTCTATTAAGGGTAGTGATTACAAACAAAAAAGGGCTGAGAATAAAGCTTTTTGTGGTGAAGGTATGTTTGGTTCACTTGGAATCATGAAATACACAAAAAAAATTGTTGTTGCTTTCTTATCTCTTAGGTTTTCTGCTTCTGTTATTTGGTAAAAATGTTTCCTCTTGCTGTTACTTCATCATTTGTAGATTGTATGTCCTTCAAGCCATTTTGTTGCATGGTCCATTCACAATCATGACTATTACTAAAAATGTATCATTTTTTTTTTGAAACTACTAATACTGCATCTCATTTTTTAGCTATTTACTTCTTCTTTCTATTTTTTTGCATATTCTTGAGTTAAAGGATTTCTACAAATATCCCTTCATGTTTTCTTGATTCTAAGATTACGAGAAGAGGTAAAAAAAATCTCAATGTAATTTACTTGTAGGCAGACACCATTTAGACTGTAAAGATATCATTAATTATTGTTTTTTTAATTTCAGTAATTATTAACTATATGTTTATCATAAATTACTAACACTTCTTGCATATGTGTAATATTAACTTGACAACAGTCTATTAAGCATTCATTCTAAGGAAGATATATGTTAGTTTAATTTCTGTGTTGTTTCTATTATAATTCAACAACTTCTTGATACGTAGAAATAATAAAAAGGAGGCTACAAGTTCTTAAAGATAAGGCAAAAACGTGAAATATTCACAACCATAGCCAACGGTCAGTGTTTTGGATGACGAAAGGCAACAAAAAGCCAACAAGGGTCTGTCTCACCTAGAGGCAAGGCGAGAGGCTAGGCACTCACCTTTGGGAGTTAAATTTACAAACCATTCCACTGATGCCAACAAAAGAGGCCACCTATCTGCAATTCCAGAATTTGTTTGCTGATATTGGATTTACTGTAGGCTGCATGATATTATAGCAAAGGACACCTGGTCATGTTTGTGTAAAGAAAAAAATGGAACCCTAAGATTTAGTTCCAGATGCCCTGGAAGCTAATACCTTCATTGTTTGCCAAAATCTTTATCACATTTTCATTAGCAGAAACAGACTAAATAGAGAAATGAATCGAATTAGAGGGCTTGCATTGAATAATTTATTCATTGATATAAAAGGAAATAGCAGTTTAATATAGTGTACACAACACCACAATTTTCTCAGTGAACCTCAAAATAAAACTTACTGGAAGACGAAGATGGTCCATATCCCAGAATTTGATTGAGAAATCATCAACCGCTGCCACAAATCGATTTTTAGTTGTATCAAATAGCACAACACCCATCTATGTTTCCAGAAACCCTAGATTTGCTATTTTTTGAATTGTAAGTAAATAAAAGATTTGGGTAGATGTGATTCTTCCGTCAGTGATGCCATAGATGAAGCCTTCTTCTCTATAACGGAAAAGCTTCCTTGTCTGAATTGGTGTTGCGCCGTCATGCTACTTCGGCGGTTCTGGTTTTGGTTAGGTTTCGGCTTCAGTAAGGTTAAGATATGAAAATATTTCATGAAATGCGCCTTCACTTTTGTAGTATCATTTTTGTTGCTGTTGGATGAATATGGATGTATTTTTGTGCTTTATTCTTATTTCACCCCAATTAGACTTTGCTACAAATTACTATATTTATATCATAAATAAAAATAATATATTTTACATATATAAAGAATTTATACCATGTATATCTTAGAAATATATATTCATATTTAATAAATATTTTTTTAACAAAAGGTGTTTTTGTCATAATGAATATTTATCTAATTAATTCATATAAAAAATATAACAATGATATGAATTTTCTATAAATTATATTTATACCATAAAAATACATGGTATATTTCAGATATAAAAACGTATATATTTTACCCTGTGCGCACCCAAAGGGTAGCGGCTGTGGGTTTTCCTTGTCATCAAAAAAATAAAAACGTATACCATGTGTATATAGTAAAAAGTAATAATAAATTATATGTAATACTAATATTTTTCTATAAAAAAAATACTTTCAAAAGAATAAATTTATACAATTAATATTTATTTCATAAATTTATATTAAAAATATAACTATAATCTAACTTTGCCACTAATTATATTTATACCATGATTATATTTTAGATATGAGAATTTTATATCAAACATATATTACAAATAAAATTCTATATGTAATAATACTATTAATACTGATTTTACATGAAAATAAAGAGTGATATTAAAATAAATAATATATATAATAGTTATAGTATAAATAATATGTTAGTTAAAATATTTGAATAAATATAGAAAGAGAAAAAATATGTGAGTGTCTTTTGAAGGTATTTTTTTTTAATGATTGAAGAGAACTTCTATAGGTTTCTGTAGATTCATAAGCCAAAATTCAAAACTAGCTTTATGTTACTCTAGAAATGTCCATTGTCTAGTACTCCATTACTGTGCTCCAAGTTTCATAGTTTGTATTATCACATTTGGCATGAGAGTTGTCTTTTTCTCACAAAATTCTGGCCCATCCTCTATGAGCCAAATCAGAGAATCAAGTGCATTTTTTGTGCAGATAATTGAATTAGCACCATTGTAAGGGCAAAATGATTTAAACAATTGCGACTGTCACCAGATATCAAAGAAACAACACATATTGTTGTTCATAATAAGTCGAGGTTGAGGAGATGTCACAGGTCAAAGGGACTAACCCTTAGAGAGGTGACACTTGCCAAAATACAACTCAAGAATCACTCGAATTAGAAAGCTGAAAGTAGAAATTGTTGGAGAGTACTGAGCTAAATTATGTTCTGTAGCAAATGGATTACCACACACAAAAGCATAACATTGGTGTAAAAACCAAGTCAAAGAACACAATTTTTTGTGGCGTTACATACACCTCTCATGTTTGACCAGTCTGAACTGGAATTTGGGTAAGATGCAAAAAAACAAGACACAAGACTGTTTGCTTAGAGGTTTCTTTATTATGTTGGTGCTTGATCGGAGCCTGAAGCTGCAATAGATGGCGCAGCTGGTACACCTTCTGCAAAGCCATTTTCAAGTGGTGGAGGGACGCCCCATTTGCCTTCAGATTCAAGTGGTTCGACAACATGAACACCACCATCTGACATACCTAATGCAAATTGGTTTGGATCTTCTGGATGTGCTGCAACTACAACTGGGTGGGTATTTGAATTGCTGCAAAAATATGACAAGGTTATTGAAAAATTACTTCAAATATCAGAGATGAAATCAGTTTGATGAATTGACTACGTATCCTGACATTACTTCTTGAGGATATCAGACACATAAATTTACTTATTGTATGCACACGAGGATGCAGAGAAGTTGCAAAAATCAAACGCCTGAAACATAATATTACGAGGGATACTCCAGTGATGCTAGAAATGTTCATACTGGCAATCAGATGCCCCACTTCATTGTAATAACATGATTTTACAAATACATGATTGCAAAATGAAATTCTTTTGAAATATTCATGTCAATTTTTTAAAGCAAGATGGTCTAGGATAGTTAATTTTGTAGTCCTCTTGTATGCATTAAATGTACGTTATGTTCAAACATAGCCATGCATTGGTTCATATCTTTGTACAAATGGCCAAGTTTGTGGGGGGTTTTCACCTTTCCGTGATAAGTAGCAGTTCAGACTTCAGGACTGGATATTGTTCTGATACCAATTTCACTATTCTAGCTCATGAAAGTCTAACTACAAGAAAAATGACGTTTTCTTCTCTTCAATAGTGGATAGCAAAATATCTTTAAAATTAAAGCAGGAAGAGGTCGTTTCATAGAGTGCATTTTTTATGTATTACTAGTACCTTTTTTGATACACTTCCAATATAAGTATAACTAATACTACACTTTACTTGGTATTATTCTAAGTATTACTAATACATAGAAATTCATGGTATTAGCATTGCAAGGGGTTCTAATGCATACATTCAAATGGTTAAAGACACAATTGTCACTCAACATTTTCCATATCCTTTCCACCTTATTGATGGAGGGTAATTTTGTAAACAATTTTTTTTTTAAATAATGCAATACGTGTTATTTTTAAAGAACCAAACCAAACATTGCATATTAGAAAATCACAGCATAACTAATGCTTGCATTACTAATGACAACATTATTCTTACACACCCTACCAAACGACCCCTAAATAAGTTAGCTGGCTGCAAAAGATACCTGATACCGGGTGACAGATAAGCAGAAGGAATAATACAGCATTGCATATGGAGGTTCCCGGCAGTGAATACGCACACAGTTGCATCCAAGAAACTAGCATATATAAGCTGACTATCACATGAGTATGTGGCATGAGAAATTGGGGCATCACTTTCATGCGGAACCCACTGTAGAAGAAGATATAATGTATTAGTTGTTGAGATCTGACTACATTTAATAACCAACTGTAGTCCGGGAGAGGACTTACCTGCTTTAAACATTCCAATTTTGCTGTTTCATATACTGCAATCTGTGCCTCATGCACAACAAGGAAATGAGTTTGATCCTGATGAAACTGCACTCTGGTATCTGATTGAGATATTGATTGCCCCCGTAGCTGCAAGGATTTAGCCCTCTGCATTTCCCACCCAACAGTGCTCCATACACACAGCTGTACAAAAGCAGATGATGTTGATGAATACAAAAGGATAACAAAGAGCAAAGGGAAATATAAATAATTATCCCTTTAAAGAGTGTCAGAAATGCAGAGTGTATTTTTTATACATTAATGATAATTTGAGATATGGATGTAGGCTTAGCATTAGTTACCAGTAAAAGACATTAAAAATCCAAAAACTAATCATGATTCATGACTGCAGAGAGGAGATTATGCGAAAGGAGATAACCTGCAATATACTTGGCTCATCTGTAGGCTATATAGTTTAGATTTTGGTGTCTTCCAAAATGCTTGAAACACTTTCAAAACAACAACTTCATGTTTGATTATTCAAAATTTTCACCTTTATCATCATCAAATATGACATGCAGTGAAATTACTTCTAATTCCCATGCCTATTTGATTGGCTTAACATTGAATGGGATGGAGAGTGTATGATGCACAATATGCAAAATCGTTAGGAGAGAAAATGCAATCTATTATACACATGTATTTTCCACATTAATTGTGAGAAAAGTTTAACAAAACACTGAGAAGTAAGTCAAATACGACATGATAGCCAAGCATATAAGTCATTAACCTGAGAATCAGCTCCTGAGGAAACTAGCACATTGAGCACATGAGAGAAGGCAAGGCCAGTTATCCTTTTAGAGTGGCCTTTAAGCTTGCTTTTAACCTTCATCAAGAGACTCACATCTAGTCAATAACAATATATGGTAACTGGGCCAAGAACATAACATTTTCTGATGCCTGACAATAACAACAAAAACTTCTTGTTTATCTTAATCATACCTCATCCAGTCGGACATTATATATCTGGATGGTAAAATCATCCATGCCAATAGCGATAATGTTGTTATCTTGAGGATGGAAAACAATATAAGTTGCTGCTGGAGGTGGAGGCATGAAAGATATCACTCTCTGCATCCATAAGATAATAATTCAGCACAGGATCTTTGAGTCAAAGGTAGAAATAAAAAGAAAATCTTGTTATACCTTGAATGACATCATGTTGAACAAGGACATCCTTCCACCAGATGTTGATATCACATAGGCATCATTCTTGGACAAAGCAAAGCAAGAGACAGCTTCCTCATGGTTTGGTTCGTGCACATCATTTGTCATTAAGATGCCACTTGAAGGTTGCCACAGTTGTGGTGAAACACTGGCTGTGGCCTAAACAAAGATTGACACAATTCTCAGAATCACTTCTGTACAAAATGGAGGAAAGCCACGATTTTGGTGTCCATTTACCTTGCCCCTTGAATTGCACTCATTTTTTTGCCACTTCCAAAGCAGGTGAATAGCATTTGATGCTAATGCTAAGATAACATTACCAGAGCTCGTATATATTAAGCTTGATATCTGGAGTAAACAAATTGAATCATAACCAGAAACTGTATCATCAAAACTAATACAGTTAAAACCAGGGAACAAATATTGACAACTAAACAAACTCTCCAGCTAAGTATTGTTTCCTAGTAAGAATTCACTGTGAAATTTTCTGTTCAATATGTGATATTCTGATTACAATGCCCTCACATCCATGTTGTGCAGTCAGAGAAAGTCGGAACACAACAGCTTCCAGATTGTGGGGTAAGGGGAAGGAACATGGCTACAATTCAGTAGAAAGCACTCAAGACGTGAACTTGAAATACCATGCAGACGTTTAGTTACTATTGCTAGTCAAAAGTTGGACACTATTAAAGTTGTCAAATCATCGCACACAAACTTTAGAGGCCTTCTGCTCTGATTAGACAATCTCGAAGGATATCGACAGACGGATCTCTGAAGGTGCAAAGTGATACTTGAACATCCACTCCTCTTTACTGTAAGTTGAAAAATCTATTACGGAAAAGAAAAGAGACTAAAACACAAAATGTATAGGTGCTAGACCTCATTTAGGAGGCCTTAAGCTTCCCATGACATTCTGAAAGATCACCTTCTTTGGAATTTTAATTTCACATCAATAGAATCACATCCGGTGACCAAGATAGAGAAAAGAGATGGACGCGAAACTAAGAACCCTTCCCTCCCAAACAGGAGAACTCACATTCATATGAAAAGAGAAGCACAACACTGTTGGATCATATGGTTCATTTCCACTCAACTTAACACTAACAATTTTATTTGTTGATGGCATGTTTTGATGTCACATGCCTTGATCATATCAGATCGTGCACAAAGGCATCGTGAGAAACATTAAATTTTCCAACCTTAACGTGTTCAATGGAAAAGTCTTCCATCTCATTTTATACATGAATTATCCGCTATCGGTATGTTCAATGGAAAAGTTTCTGAGTCTTGAAAATGATATAACAAACACAATAAGATATTTCATGAATCAAGAGACATGGGGATTATACCTTAGTCACTCCAAGATTTTCAGGAAGCTTCAAGGACCGGCACTGTGATGATTCTCTAATTTCAGTGAGCCTCCACATCTTAGATTCGTCATTAGGCTCTTCATTAAGCTGGGGTGTTACATTTCCTGCATCTTCATTCTAACAAAGCCAGTAGAATGTAAAAACATATTAGTAAATGATATTGACATGAAAGCAGACAAGACTTCTTGGTGTGTCCTCCACTTTAATACCTAATGAGTATCTATCTATCTATCTATCTATCCATCTTATTTATCTATCTTATTCTATAAGTAGGAAGCCTCAAACCTAAAAGTTACAACAACAACAACATACACAGTGCAATCCCACAAAGTGGGGTCTGGGGAGGGTAGAGAGGTTTTCGATAGACCAGCGGCTCAAAAGCAAAATTGAATTCAAAGCACGATATAAGGAAATAAGAGAGCAAAAGAGATACAGAGGCAAATTGAACAATATATAGTTACAAACACTGAATAACAAAGAAAATCTATGATTACAGATAAGCAAATGAAATACAGTGATTACTATTAGACAAGAAAACCCTAGAATTGAAAAGGAAAGAAGAAGTTACATGCGACGCCATTGTTTGGAGTTAATTCAACAGATTTGAAGTTCAATTTGGAACCCTAAAGTTGTTGAAGAACGGCGAGGCGTCAATGACAGGAGGAATGATTCCCTTAAAAGGTAAAAGGAAAAAGACCAAAATAGCCATCAAAAGTTGAACGACAGTTTTGCCCTTCGTGCAAGCATTATTACAATTACCTTGTTTTGTAAATATGTAAATATACATTGTAAGAATCACACAGAGAAGTACAATTTAAACTTTTGATTTACTTTGTCAAAAAAATGTAATAAGTGCTTATATAAGTTATTATTATACCATTAATCTTACATGCCTTTTTTTACCTCCAAAACTGAAATTGTAATGAATACAAAAAAAGAATGGTTTCATCCGTTCAAGGAAGTCAGTACATACCAACTTAGAGTAAATGGCCAAAAACATCTCTCAATTATAATCCAAACTTAAACTACATCCTCATATTATAACAATGAACAAATAACATCCTTGAACTATCCTAGAAGTTACAAGTTACATCCCTCTCTTAGTTTTCTGTCAAAAACTAACAGCTTCAAACAGAAAATATGCCATGCATGTGACTTATCCCTACAAATTTACCATTATTGTCCCCTCTCCCTAGCTTCTTCAGCAAAAGCAAAAACATAAGCTTCCATCTCTTTCATTTTTATCATTTGGAAAAATATAGACAGGAAAAAGTGGAAGATAAATACTCCACCCATACCTTGCTTTCCAACAGCCCTAATATCACTACAGCCTACAAGGAATAAATATTTGGTGAGATTAATCTAAGAAATGTGCAGAATAACATGAAAAATAATTTCTTCTCTTTAAAATAGAAAGATTTTTATATATAAGCATTACCTTTGAAAAGTTTACTTTCATCGAAATTCGTCTTATCTCACAATCGGTATTTAGACAATGGAGGAAAGAGAAGTAGCTTGTAATATAAGAATTTTCCAGAATAAACAACAAAGGAATGCCATTAAAGCTGTTGTTTTCATTTTCTTCTGTGTTAATTCCTGTTAGTATTACCATCAAATGTTGTGGTGGGCCGGCAGGTACCCCTCCACCCTTAACAAAATTCTGGGTTTGAGCTTGGGAATAGAGAACTGTCAATGCTTTACTATCAAAGTGAAACTTTCATGCGCAAATCTGAATTAGTCGGATCTTCAAACAGGCACCCGATATCAGGTAAGACCAAAGAACATATGGACATTCATCAAATTGTATATTGTTCTTTATAGAAGTGTCAGTAAATTAAGAAGCACTCGCTATTATTTTTTTCCCTTTATTAAATATACTTTTGTAAAAGTAATGAAAACCTTTACAGTGGAATTTTCTTATCCTTCATAAATTTAAAACTAAAAATAAATAATAGTGACGATAAATTGTATGCACAAATAAAAGGCACTTGAACAATTGCATGATTGTGTGGAGGAACTAGGAGTGGCTTAGGTCTTCGGTCACCCATGTATCTGTGCATGTACCTATCTTATTGTATATAGTTGGCTTCCCAAGTACGTATACATGCATTTCTTTAGATGCCTTATTAATTATTCCCTCGGTCCTAATTTATATGACTTACTTTCCTTTTTAATCAATCCAAAAAGAATGACATATTTCTGTTTTAAGTAACAATTTAACATTAAAATGTTTCACCAGTTTCAAAAAAAAAAAATCTTTAAAATGTTTATTTTACCCTTATTGAATGATTTATAGCCACACAAATTTCTATCACTTATTTTAGACCACAAGTTTGAAAAGTCTTATTTTCTTTCTTAAACTCCGTGCCGAGTCAAACTAACTCATATAAAATGGGACGGAGGGAGTAATTGATTCAAATAAGCTGTTTTTTTTACTGAACCCCATAGAATAGTGGCTTGGTTAAGAGATCAGTAATCTACATTAGTTACTACAAAGATAATGATACAACATACTTCAAAATATATTAAGTCTAAAATTGGATACAGGGTAAGAATTCTTATATCTTCCACTATTAACTAAACTTTAGTCCTTGCCATTTTAGCTTCAACTATTAAAACTATCCATTCACTTCTTTTCACATGCTTTGTGTTTATAAAATCTAACACATAGCCAATATTCACATGAAAAATTAAAGAACTCAATTCTTCAATAGTTATTGCTTTTTTTCCTTCCATTTGGCCAAAATCTATAATTATTTGGTTCTTTTTCCCTACCTCTCTATTTGAAGTCGTTAATTTATCAAAAACTAATGAACTTATAGAAGAATTTTAAGGGCCACAATAATCATTTTGATAGTTATATTATATAAGGAGATTTACTCTTTGTTAACCATTGTCCATAGCAATAGAAAGACAAAAGACCTATTTAACACGACTCTTTGGAAGTATGCTCATTAGCTTTTTTGTAACAAAAATGGTTCATATTTGTCGTTGTACTCTCAGGAAAAAGTTATTTTTATTCCTAGCCGGACTTTCTTGATATATTTTCCCTAGCCATCCAACTTTGGACAGATATTTTCTCTTGAAGTGTTAAGTCTCATGTCCCCATTCTTATTATCCTACACGGCACCTACGTGGTTTTACTTTTTTCCCACTTAAAATTTCCTCTCAATTTAATTTTCTACCTACCCAATATTATACCCGATCCATCTAACAAATTAAACCCAACTCCTACTACAATATTTCCATCGTCACTTTCCCAGGAAACTAAGCTTAAATATATGTTGCTTGTTGTTTCTAGTATGAACAACTGAAATTAATACAACAATGGTGCAACTTTGCTATTTCATATTAATCATAATCAAAGGCATTGGTTTTGAAACAGTGAACATAGAACAACTATTAAATGCACATATTAATCTGGTTCTTGAGACAAAAGGTGAAAAAGTTTGACTATATACAATTACAAATTATAACGTGATTTGTTATATTAGTAATTACCATGGGAAACACTTGTAATGCATGTGTCTGTGTCCGAAAACTAGTTTATGGAAAAAGTGAGTATGTTTCATAAATATTTTTTCCATGGACCAGTGACCTGATAACAACAAACAAGAACTTATTTCCAAATCACATTTAGGGGGTAAAATTTGCAAACCATTCCACTGATGCCAACACAGAGGCCAGTCCACCCTATCTGCAAGTCCAGAATTGTTTGCTGATGCTACAGATATTGTATTTAATATTAAAGCAAAGGACACCTGGTCATGTTTGTGTAAAAGAAAAAATGGAACCTCAAGATTTATATTAACCGAGTAACAAGTACCTTTGCAGTTTCAGATGCCCCGGAAGCAAATACCGTTATTATCTGCCAAAATCTTTATCCCATTTTCATTAGCAGAAACAGCCACTAGAGAACCATCTTTGATGAATCCAATTAGAGGGCTTGCCTTGAATAATTTATTGATATAAAAGAAAAAATCAGTTAGAATATAGGGTAGAATACCACAATTTTCTTAATCAACCTCAAAATAAACTTACTGGAAGGCCTCCATCAGCATCAATACTTGTCAGGATTGAGAAATCATCACCAGCTGCCAAAAATCGATTTTTAGTGGTATCAAATTGCACAACACCCGGATGTTTTCAAAACCCTAAATAAGATATTTTTTGAATTGTAAGTAAATAATTTGTCTGTTGAAGTTTGTGTAGATGTCATTCTTGCGTGTATCTTGGTCGGCCGTGCCATAGATGATAGATGAAGCCTTCTCTGGTATTGGGCACTTGAATAAGAGGGAAAATGTAGATGAAGAATGTCATGAATTTGTAAGAAACAACAACTACTCTGAATTCTGAATTTGGTGTTGCGCCATCATGCTACCTACTGCTTCTGGTGGGGGGTCGGCTAAGGTTAAAAAAACATTTGGGGAAGGGAAAACGAAGGAGTAATATGAGGAATCCATAATCAACTAAACTATACTACTACAGTCTACAGTTATTCATTGTACTGTTAGTCTAAATATCACCTTTGTTTTTATTGTTACTTTACTATTGTATTGTTTAAATTTATGGTTAAGTAATGAGGAAAGACTTTGTAATGATTAATTTGGTGTGATCAAGTTGTAATCTTTTTATTTTATTATTTAATAATTTTATTTTATCATTATCCTACCTTTTCATAGTAACTCTACCTCGTACACTGTAATTTCTTATAGATTTATCATTCAAATTTATTAATATATGATATTGTGTAACAAAAAAAAAACGATACAATCTATCCAAATGATGCATTCATTAAAGCAATATGAGACATACAATAACAACCCTCCAAACTAAATGTAAAGTGTAAGATTCAGATATGGAAATGAATTGATTATTTCATGAAAACGCTACTTTTGTACCATTTCTGTTACTTTTGGATAAATACTGTATGTGGGTGCACATTTATCGGGATGTATATGCATTTCTACGAGATTCATATTATAAGATTCAAATGCCAAAAACATCAAACTAGTTTTATGCTACTCTGGTAATGTCCATTGTCTAGTACTCCAAGTTGCATCGTTCCTATCATGAGTTCATCTTCACACGGCAGGCGAAGAGCTCAGAGCTCAGATTTGACATGAGTGTCGTCTTTTCTCATGAAATTCTGGCCCGTCTCTATGAGCCAAATCAGAGAATCAAGCAGTCAATTGAATTAGCACCATTTTCAGAGGAAAATGATTGAAACAGTTATGACAGTCACTGGATATTAAAGAAACAACACAGTTTGTTGTTCATAATAAGTTGACCATTGAAAGAGGTGAGACTTGACAAAATCCAATTCAAGAATCATACGGAATAAAAAGCTGATAGGAGGAATTCCTCACTACACTAAGGAATATAAAGAGTAAAGTGTTCATTTTACATTACATCTTACCTCACGAGTTGGAAATTTACATGTTGGAGAGTACTGAGCTAAATTATGTCCTGTAGCTAATAGATTACCACAAACGAAAGCCACAACATTGGTGTAAGCTGTGACTAATACACTGAGACTCCTAGCTCCACTGAAGATTCACCTTCCCTTTCGATTGCAAAGAAAAACAAATCTTTGGGGTGTTACATACACTTCATCTTTTGACTTGGAGGATTCTGGTTAGTCTCCTAGAACGAACATTTACTCGTCAGTCTGAACTGAAATTTGGGTAAGATTCAACAAAACAAGACACAAGACTCTTTGCTTAGAGGCTTCTTTGTCATCTTGGTGCTTGATCGGACCCTGACCCTCCAATAGATGGAGCGGTGGGCATACCATTTGCTGATCCATTTTCAAGTGGTGGAGGGACTCCCCATTTGCCTTCAGATTCAAGTGGTTCAAAAACATGAACACTGCCATCTGACAGACCTAATGCAAACTGGTTTGGATCTTGTGGATGTGCTGCAACTACAACTGGGTGGATATTTGAATTGCTGCAGAAAAATGACAAGGTTTTATGAATAATTACTTCAAATATCAGAAATGAAATCTGTTTGGTTAATTGACTATGTATCCTCACATGACTTCCTGAGAATATCAGACACATAAATTACTTAATGTATGGACATGGGAATGCAGAGAAGTTGCAAAAATTAAACATCTGAAACATAGTATTCAGAGGGATATTCCAGTGATACTAGAAATGCTAATCCTGGCAATCAGATACCCCACTTTATTGTAATAACATGATTTTACAAATACGTGATTGCAAAATCAATTATTTTGAAATATTCATCTCAATTCTTTTAAAAAAGAAAGATGATCTAGGATAGTGAATATTGTAGTCCTCTAGTATGCATAAAATGTACGTTACATCCTACATAGCCCATGCATTGGTCGATGATATCTTTGTACGAATGGCCAACTTATGGGTTTTCCCCCTTTTGGTGATGAGTCGCACTTCGGCCTCGATATTGTTCTGATACCGATTTCACTATTCTAGCGCATGGAACTATAACTATAAGAAAAACGATGTTGTCTTAAATAGCGGACTGCAGAATATCTTCAAATTAATGCAGTAAATAACTTAGCAGGCAGCAAAAAATACCTAATACTGGGTGATAGATAAGCTGAAGGAATAATACGGCATCGCATATGGAGGTGCCCCGCAGTGAATACGCACACAGTTGCATCCAAGAAACTGGCATATATCAGCTGGCTATCACACGAGAATGTGGCATGAGAAATTGGGGCAGCACTTTCACGTGGAACCCACTGTAGAATAAGATATAATGTATTAGTTGTTGAGATCTGAAGGCAGTTAATAACCAACTGCAGTCGGGGAGAGGACTTACCTGCTTTAAACATTCCAACTTTGTTGTTTCAAATATAGCAATCTGTGCCTCATGCACAGCCAGGAAATGAGTTTGATCCTGATGAAACTGCACTCTGGTATCTGATTGAGATGTCGATCTACCCGGTAGCTGCAAGGTCCTAGCCCTCTGCTTTTCCCATCCATCAGTGCTCCACACACACAGCTGTACAAAAGCAAATAATGCTTGATGAATACAAACGGATATGAACACAGAATTATAAATTACCACTTTAAAGAGTGCAGATAGGCAGAGTGTAACTTTATATAGATTAATGATCATTTGAGACGTAAGCATTTATCACCAATAAAAGACATTAAAAATGCCAAAAAAAACTAATCATGACTGCAGAGAAGAGATTATGCAAAAGGAGAGAACCTGCAATGTACTCGACTCATCTGTAGGCAATATATTTTAGATTTTGGTGTATTTTAAAATGCTTGAAACACTTCTAAAACAACATCACATATGATATTTGAAAATATTAAAAACAATCAGAATTCATTCCGCTTTTATTTAGAGCACGAAATGATCTTATTCTTTATATACCTTTAGATATTTTATCACCATCAAATATGACATGCAGTGAAATTACTTCTAATTCTCATGCCTAGTTGATTGGCTTAAACATTGAATGTGATGAAGTGTATGATGCACTATATGCAAAATCATAAGAAGAGAAAGTGCAATATATCATACAAATGTATTTTTCACATTAATCATGAGAACAGTTTAACAAAACACTGAGAAGTAAGTCAAATACTACATGAGAGCCAAGAGTATACAAGTCTACCTGAGAATCAGCTCCTGATGAAACTAGCACATTGAGCACATGAGAAAAGGCGAGGCCAGTTATCCTTTTAGAATGGCCTTTAAGCTTGCTTTTAACCTTCATCAAGAGACTCACATCTAGTCAATAACAATATGGTAACTGACCCAAAAACATTAAATTCTGCTGACTGCCAATAACAACAAAAACTTCTTGTTTATCTTTATTATACCTCATCCACTCGGACATTATATATCTGGATGGTAGAATCATCCATGCCAATAGCAATAATGTTGTTATCTTGAGGATGAAATGCAAGAAAAGTTGCTGCTGGAGGTGGAGGCATGAAAGTTGTCATTGTCTGCATCCATAAGATAATAATTCAGCACAGGCTCTTTGAGTAAAGGCTAGAAATAAAAAGAAGGCAATCTTGTTATACCTTGAATGTCATCATGTTGAACAAGGAAATCTTTCCACCAGATGCTGACATCACATACGAGTCATTCTTGGACAAAGCAAAGCAGGAGACAGCTTCCTCATGGTTTGGTTCGTGCACATCATTTGTCATTAATATGCCACTTGAAGGTTGCCACAATTGAGGTGAAACACTGGCTGTTGCCTAAACAATGATGGACACAATTCTCAGAATACTTTTGTACAAAATGGAGGAAAACAACGATTTTGGTGTCCATTTACCTTGCCACTTGTATTGCGTTCATTCCTTTGCCACTTCCAAAGCAGGTGAATAGCATTTGATGCTAATGCTAAGACGGCATTACCAGAGTTTGTATATATTAATCTTGATATCTGGAGTAACCATATTGAATCAAAATCAGAAACTGTATCATCAAAACTAATACAGTTGAAACATATTGAAACAGCAGCTTCCAAATTGTGTGGCAAGGGGAAGGAACAACGCTACAATTCAGTAGAAAGCACTTAAGATGTGAACTTGAAATACCAAGCAGACGTTTAGTTACTATTGCTAGCCCAAAGTTGGACACTATTAAAGTTGTCGAATCATTGCACACAAACTCTAGAGGCCTTTTGCTCTGATCTAGACAATCTTGAAGGATAAAGAGAGAAGGAACTCTTAAGGTGCAGAAAGTGATACTTGTACGTTCACTCTTTTTTACTATAAGTTGAACAATCTATTAGGGAAGAAAAGAGACCAGTGACAAATATAGAGAAAAGTGACAACGCGAAACTAAGAGCCCTTCCCTCCCAAACAGGAGGCAAACCCATATCTTCATATAAAAAGAAAAGCACAACACTGCTGGATCATATGATTCATTCATTTGTTGATGGCATGTTCTGATGTGACACGCCTTGATCATGTCAAACTATGCACAAAGGCGTCGTGAGAAACATTTAAGTTTCCAACCTTAAAACTGAAGGAGGATGAGCTATGGCTTAATGTGCATCTATGTTCAATGGAAAAGTTTCCAAATCTTGAAAATGAGATAACAAATAGTCAGATATTTCATGAATCAAGAGACATGGGGATTTTACCTTAGTCACTCTGAGGTTCTCAGGAAGCTTCAAGGACCGGCACTGTGATGATTCACTAATTTCAGTGAGCTTCCATATCTTGGATTTGTCATTAGGCTCTTCATTAATTCGAGGTTTTACATCTACCGGATTCCTTGCATCTCCATTCTGGTAAAGTCAACAGAATGTTAAATATATATTAGTAGATGATATTGACATGAAAAGCAGGCAAGAATTCTTGGTGTGTTCTCCATTTTTAAACATAATATCTATCTTACTCTTTAAGTTAAGTAGGAAGCCTCAAACTTAAAATTACAACAACAGCAGCATACCCAACCCAGTGCAATCCCCCACAAAGTGGGGTCTGGGGAGGGTAAGATGTATGTAGACCTTACCCCTCCCATAAAACCTTTATGTGGAATAGAGGTTGTTTCTGATAGACAATAGGCTCAAAAGAAAAGTGGAATTTGAAGCACGATTACAAGGAAATAAGAGAGCAAAAGAGATTCAAAACAAATGGAGCAACATATAGTAATAACTAATAACAAAGAAAACATATGAATAAGGATGGGTGGGCTAGCCTCATGGCTCTCCGACATTGTAGTATATATGAAATACAGCAATTACTATTAGACAAGAAAACCCTAGAAATCAAAAAGGAAAAAAGAAGCTCCGTCATCGAGGAGATTAAGCGATGTCATTGATTGAACCCTAAAAGTTCAATTTGGATCCCTAAAAGTTGTTAAAGAATTAGGAGGATTCAGTGAAGAGAAAGTAGGGAAAGAGGAGAAATGATTTCCCTCAAAGTTAAAAGTTAAAAGACCAAAATAGCCATCAAAAGTTGAACGGCGGTTTTACCCTTCGAGCAAACATTATTACAATTACCTTTTTGTGTAAATATACATTGTAAGAATCACACGGATAAGTTCAATTTGAATTTTTGATTTACTTTGTCAAAAATTTGTAATAATTGCTTATATAAGTTATTATTATAGCATAAATCTTGCATGTCTTTTTGTATATCCAATACTGAAATGGTAATGAATACCAAAAAAATTATTTCATCCGTTCAAGAAAGTCATTATATACCAACTTAAATTGCTAATAACTTATTCCACTTAATATGGGAGGGAATAATCAGCTTATACAATTGGATTTGTGTGGCTAAAAATCATTTCATTAAGGGTAAAATGGGCATTTTAAAGTCAAAATTGTTACTAAATATAGAAATTCATTCTTTTTTAGACCGACTAAAAAGGAAAGTGAGTCATAAATTGGGACAGAGGGAGTATCATATAAAGAGACTTATTGTTAACCATAGTCTATAGCGATAGAATGACACACTTATTTAACATGACTCTTTGGAGGTATGCTTATTAGCTGTTTTGTAATTCAATCTCAGTGTTACCAAATTTTATCTGTCTTTTAGGTCTTCTTAAGATTTTTTTTGAGCTCTTAATTAGTATATACCCGTAGAAGTTAAGCTCTTACCTCTTAGGTATTTATTTTGTTCACTTGCTTCATATTAAGTTCATATATAAGCTTAATAGGCAAATGATTAAAAATGTCAATTGCAGGAGAATTTTCATAAGACTGAAGAAGCAACAAGAAGAAGAAATGAAGGCCGGGAATAAAGATTCTTATGGTGAAGGTATTTTTGGTTCAATTTGAATCATCTATACACAGTTTTTTTGTTGTTACTTTTATATCTTTTATGTTTTCTGCTTTTGTTATTTGGTAAAAACGTTGCCTCTTGCAGTTACTTCATCACTTGTAGCTTGTATGTCCTCTTAAGCAATTTAGTTGCATGGTCCATTCACAATCACGACCATTACTAAAATAGTATCTCTTTGTTTCTTTTTTGAAACTACTAAACTGTTTCACTTTTTTGAGCTATTTACTTCTTCTTTTTTATTTATCTTCTTTTTTATTTATCTTCTTTTTTTGTATATTCTTGAAGTTTCGTGATATCACCCATGTCTTCTTAATTTTAAGATTAGAATTTAGGTATAAAATAAATTAATGTAATTTACTTGTAGGTAGATATCGTTTAGACTTTTAAGGATATCATTTATTGTTTTTTAATCTCAATAACTGCTAACTATATGTTTATCATAAAACACATATGTATACTATTAACTTGACAACAGTATTAAGCATGCATTATAAGGAAGATATATGTTAGTTTAATTTAAGTACAGTTTCTACTATACTTTTATTCAACAACTGCTTGATACGTATGAAATTATAAAAAGATTTTGTTGCATTGAATTTTATAATAATATAAACGATACGAATAAAACAACACATAATGGTAAACAAAAAATGAGATTTAAACAAGTGAGAAAAGGTTATACCAGTATTAATTAATTAAAAGATAAAAGGTG
>JAJOOO010001934.1:0-32287 GCA_029582685.1 Solanum piurae
TATATATACATATGTATGTATATATATACATATGTATGTATATATATACATATGTATATATATACATACATATATATATATATATATCTTATTTGTTTTCTTTGGTGTTTGATAAATAAATAAGAATAAATTATCTCAAGAATATTTATGTGTGTGCATATATATATATATATATATATGTATGTATATATATACATATGTATGTATATATATACATATGTATGTATATATATATATATATGTATGTATGTAATCTACCAAAATATTATGGGGTGAGTAGTGGGGGCTTAGGGTTGGCAGAGATGGGATGGTCAAGGGGTACGGGTTGGAGGACTTGGGTGGATGGAGAAAAGATACTGAAAATATTTCACTTACGAAACTTATTTCCTAGAATTTTGATACAATTAGGTTACCTATAAGAAAATAAGTGTAGATTTTATATATAATTTCCATAAAATATAATTGAATTACGTTAATATAGGATAACTTGAAGTAATTTTCTATGGTTCATAATTGATAAAAATAGTAAGTAATTAATGATGTTCAAGTTTATATGTTTTTTTAGAACTCACGTTATGTATCTCTTTAGAAATATGTTATAACTTTAATAAAGAACATGTATTCTTAATAAGAGTAATGGTGAGATGGATAGAATTTATTTACTTCGAATCAATTAAAGGTTTCAGATAGATCCAGACTCTAAAAACACGTTAAGGAGCATTTTCTCCTTAAAAGGTTCCTATATAGAGTATATTCAAATTAATATACCGCTCTCTAGGCCTTGATAACATATAAAACAGTAAGTAGAAAGGAAAAATAATCTCACAAGTTTCCCGTATTTACTGTAAATTGGAAGAGTCCTCATAGATTAGGTGTAAAGTTTATCGATTTGTTCTTTGACAAGTGTAACCAACATTATGATTGGAGGTTAGGTTTATGCTCCAGTTCTTTAAACTTTTTTGTTAATATATTTAATATATGAGTTTGGTAGTGGTGAATGTTTGATGTTTGATATGATATTTTCCATTTTTGATTTTGGTAATCGATAATTGAGAGTAGATACATAATACATAACTCTCAAAGTTTGTTCGGTAAATATTAAACTGTGGTATGATAAGTAAAACTTTGATAAAGTAATTCACTAATTATGTGAAGAAAAAGTTATTTTGGCAAGATATATAATTTGTCCAACATTTGAAATGTTAGATTTTAGAGAAATCACGTATTGATGTTATATCTTTACAATCGATCCCAGTTCGATTCGATAATTTGTGGAATAAATATTTTATATTCCTATGCGTATAATAGGATAAAATAATATTAACTAATTGTCATGATCGAAAGTACACCCTACACAAGACACATACATATTGTAATGACGTCAAGGTCATTTGTGTATTTATGCCTCACGTTCATCATTTAGATCTTTACTGTAGCGACATCATGTAATTTATGACTTGTTGGGACTAAGAGTTCGGTCACCAAGTAATTTGTTTAATATTTATGTGAGTTTTATTGTTTTTGTAGCTTCTGAACCTTGATCGGTCAGTTCTGATATAATGTTCAGGAAGATGACTTCATAATTCAATTCTAATGATTCTATCAGCTTTGGAAGGTCATTTTAGGCTAGTAGCATGGTCGGCATTACTCTTGAGCCTTTCATTGTGAGTCTGTGCAATTAGGCGTTTTAATATTCAAGTTAAGGCGTAGGTTTGACAATATTTAACATTGTAAGTAAACGAGCTCGGATTTTGAGAATTCCGTCAGCGGGATTAGCTCTCTAATGTTGAATTTTGTCTAAAACAACCTTTCGTTAAGATCTCTAAGCTTCTAGGCTAATTTCGAGCCCCCTTGTAGATTTTGTCATAAAAAAGATTGAGTGTGGGACCCAGTTTTTATCGAGATGATCTTGTTTGGGGATTTTGACTGCTCCATTGAGTCCAGAATATCGAATTTAGTGGGTTTTCATCTCTTGTTTGCGGTTGATGAGTGGTAGATTTGGACTCATTTAAGGTCCATTTAGCTCAATAATTAGTGTCTTCAATGCCTAACTTTGTCCTTTTCTAATCAAATATTGATGATTTTCAACTTTAAAGACAATTGGAGAATGCAAGGATTGAAGTTTTAAAGAATGACCAAAACTACAAAAAGAAATGCAAAGTGAACATTGTTGATTGCCTAACATGAAGGGCGGATCGCCATACAAATCGGAGAATGCCCAAAATGACAGAACACTGAGTCAATCCTCAAGGTCAATCGGTGAAGATAGAAAACAAATGCAATTCGTCGAATGACATAAAATGAGGTGAGTGGATATTGCCGAAGTTGACAGTGTTGGAAAATAAGATAATGTATCCAAGGGCGATGAAGAGGAAACTGACGATTCACCAAAATGACAAAAGTTAGCTCAGACGGTATCGCCTAATGAGACCCAAACCCTTAAGCTTGACAGAAGGGAGAAAGGCGAAACTGATGAGAATGGGAAACTTACTTTTGAGCCAAATTTTGGAAAACTATAAATAGCCTAGAGGAGAGAGAAAGAAGGGTACAAAAAGATAGACAGAAATTTCTAAACATTTTAGAGAGGGAAACCAATCTCATTGAAGAAGAAAACTTTTATTTTAGAAAACTTCAATTTTGTAAGTTTAATTTTGGAAAATTGAAGTTGAACCTAAAGTGGGTTTACCCTTATTTACTTGATTTCACATTACTCATGGCTGCTTTCATGGAAGGTATAATCTACTCACCTTGTGATGGGTGGCTAAAACACCAATCTCTTGAGGTGTGATTATGGGGTTGGGTGTTGATTTAATCAGTGGGTTAACTGAATTCCTCTATTTTATCACTATCAATCACAAATTTGACTGATTACCGTGTACTTAATTTATGAATTGAGGTGACCAACTTAATTCTACTTTTGATCTTGTCATGGTGCTCTAATCATGCATGAAAAATGGACATCACACTCGTAATTTTTGTGATCCTCATGTAAAAAGGTGATTTACGGATGAACTTTGGGTGATCTTTATGTAGCGCTCCAAGGTGAATGAAATATTTTCCTCACTTACAGCCTCACTAGGCGATCAGGGTCTACTCGGCAACTCAACAATCCTTATTGTCGACCAATACTAGTGCTTACTCAGGGAGTGCTTCTACCTTTATCAAATTATTTCAACTATCGTGCATTGAGTACACTCCATTCTATTTTTAGTGGAGCGACATCTTTCTCCAAATAATCCCCTTTCTCTTGTATTTTGCTATTTCATATTTTTGAACAATTATAGTTTAATGTTTATATAAAAGTGCTCTTTTGGGAAATTGTGTGTTTTTTTACTTCTAACTCATTCTCCCTTGATGTGCAACCCCCATAAGTTAATGTGTGATGTTTTCGTTGATAACAATTTGAGAGTAAACATTTTCAATATTGTTGTCTTGAATAGTACCTATGATGTGCATGATGCATAGTGTTGGTGTTCAAAGAACGAAATTGGTGTTGTTATACCTTTGAGCGATATCTTTGAATCTTTTGTTGACTAGCTATATTTTGATGCGAGCCTAGAAATGAGCATCACATGTAAGCTTTCAATCTTTTCAGGATCTATTTTGGATATGCTGAATGAGTGTATTTCAAAGTGCCATGTGCGGTGAGATTTTACTTGAAAGAATGCATGTGAATCTGTGAAAACTGCATTGAAAGTCCAATTGTGTGAATCTTGGAGAAGTAGCACATGATCTGCGAAAACTCAATGAAGGAACCAAATTGTCCATAAAACCTTTTGTGACTACCTTATGAGGTTGTGAATCCTTGTTGGTACCAATTAAACCTAACTTTTTTGTTGACAACTAAAAGAGGCCTCTTGAGCCAAATTATCCCTACCTTCTCAAAATACTTTTTGAAGCAGTGCGATGTTTGAACAACGAACTTAGGCCAAAAGATTTAGTTAGGGTGTTCAAAAGAAGGATTAATGAAATCCGAGTGAAAGGAAAAAGGAAAAAGAAAGTAGACTAAAATCTGAAAGTTTTGCGAAAAGAAGGCACCCCTCCTTATATAAAAGTGACAGAAATAGCTTGGAAAAATGAAAATGAAAAATAGAAGTGAAGGAAATAAAAAGGGGAATTCCAAAAAAAATTAGTGAGAAGTAATGATTTGAGTTCTCAAATGAAAAAGAAGAAAAACAATATGAGAAGAGGTGATGATGATTGCAAGAATTCTTTGAAAAGGTATAAGTAACCCATCTAAATTGACCATACCTTAGCCCTTATCCCTATTTCAAGCACAAAAATAACCTTTAGATCTTACATTTTTTTTAATGAAGTAGACCATACAGGCCCTTATTCCATAAATAAAACTAACCAACATAGCCTGACCCAACCCAGGCCCAATAAGAATACAAAAAGGAAACAAAAAGGAACAAAAGAAGTCCAAGACCAAATGTCTGGACAATAAAGAAATAAGAATACAAAAAGGAACAAAAGAAGTCCAAGACCAGATGTTTGTACAATAAAGAAAACTAAGGGGAAAGAAACAAAATCTCATCTCCTTCCTCACAACACAGTTAAACTAGCGGGAAACATCGATGAGCTGAGCAGACATCAAGAGCTTTAAAATCCCAATCCATCTCGAATCCATAACCTGAAAGTTAGATCTTACATGAACTAGGGTGTATGATGGTTTAAAATATCGGCAAACCTATGGGACAGAGCTTGCATGTAGTTCTATTTTGAGAGAGTGAGAGTTGCATTAATTCCTATTACCTTTGTTGATTTTCTTTTTGAGAGCATGCAATTGTTCTTGATGTGAGTGCACTTGAATGAATTTGTTGAAACAGGTTCTTGTATTAGACAAGAATCAAAACTGAGCCTTATTTGTTTTTGAGACTACCTAGTCATCATTTGAAGCTTTTTGATCATGATTTAGGGTAACATTCTATTGACACTAGTCTTGCCATGGCGAGAGCATTTTATGCTCTCATTGAGTATTGTTGTAGACGCCCGTATTGAGATTATTGTATTTTTAATTTACTTGAGGACAAGCAAAATTTTGAGTTGGGAATGTTGATGAGTGGTTGATTTGCACTCATTTAAGGTCCATTTAGCTCAATAATTAGTGTCCTCAACGCCTTACCTTTTCCTTTTCTAATCAAATATTGATGATTTGCAGCTATGAAGGCAATTGGACAAAGCAAGGACTAAAGTTTGAAACAAAGGCCAAAAATAAAAAATGAAGTGTAATGTTAACATTTTTTATCACCTAACATGAGGGACAGATCGCCAAACAAATCTGAGAACGCCCAAAATGATAAAGTAGTGAGTCAATTAGCGAAGATAGACATGAAAGATGATCCGCCGAATGATATAATGAGAGGTTAGTTCGTGCCGCCGACGTTGACAGTGTTGGAAGATAAAATGATTGCTCAAGGGGTGATATGAAGAGGAAATCGGTGATTCGCCAAAATGACAAAAGCGAGTTCAGACGGTATCACCTAATGAGACCCAAACACCTGAAGCTTGAAACAAAAGAGAGGCTAACCTAAGTATAAATGTCTATTTACCGAATGGAGTAAGCGAACTAAGCTAATGTCGCTGAAAGGGACATGAAACTTAATTTTGTGAAATTTTTTGGGAAAGTAAAAATATCCTTGAGGAGAGAGAAAGAAGGGTACAAAAAGATAGAGAGAAATTTCTGAACATTCTAGAGATGGAAACAAATCCCATTGAAGAAGAACACTTTTATTTTAGAACATTTCAATTTTGTAAACCTAAATTTGGAAAATTGAAATTGAATCCAAAGTGGGTTTACCCTTATTTACTTGATTTAAAATTACCCATGGTTGCTTTCATGGAATGTATAATCTTTTTGACTGATTACTGAGTACTTACTTTACGAATTGAGGTTGCCAACTTAATTTGACTTTTTATCTTGTGATGGTGCTCGAAAGAGACCAATATGAGTGGGAATTTGTTCAATAGTTGAAGTTTGGGGTACTTGATTGCAGGTCTAAAGTCTTCTGTGGTTTTGAATGGCAATTAGATGTGACCGAAAGGAGATTCTATGCAAGAATACTTAGAGATATCGTAAGAAGATTAGCATCAATTATTATGACCTTGCTTATTTGTGATTGACTAGTTATAACGAGCAATTCTATGATTCCCCAATTTAATTCAACATTTGATCCCCACACCCCTTGAGTTAGTTAATTTTGTTAATTGTTGGCTATTACTTTATTGATATATAAATGACTGACAATCACACTGTCATTAAAATTAATGGACTCCTCCACCTAATTGTTAACTCAACTTCATGTGAATTAATTGTATTTTAACTCTCTTATTAAATTCTTAACCTCATACTATTCCTTGTGGGATTCGACCTCGACTCTTGGTTGGGTGATTTTAATGATGATAACCACTCATTGCTTTTAGCGACCAGAAATCATACTTTTAGCGACTAGATCTGGGTTATTTATATAGCTAATTTGCGGCCTCATTTCTTATTTTCAAAAGGTCATTTATCCCTCATCCGAACTCCAATTGTAGTGATTTGAAGTCCTAGGTGATCGTTGGGAGAGTGGCTATATGTTGATTTTTTTGGGAGCTGTTGAAGGACCTCCGTTTGTGGTGAATTTCGTGATTGAGCTACTGCCCCATCTCTCTTTGTTGCTTCACTTGTTGATTATTCACATGTGTTGTTGTGGGCTATTTTAGTCCTCAAATTGTGTTCATCTTTGGAATACAAGACCAAGGCGTAGTTTAGGACCTCTTGATGGATTCAATTTAGGAAATCCTAGTATGGATCCCACAATTCTTGTTTAACTATAAAAATTGGTGTGGCTCCATTTTGGGTGATTTTTGTGTCTAAACGATCGTATTGACATTGTGGTCATTTTTTTTATAGCATGGCAAAGTTCAGAGCCTGTTTAGAAGGGAAAAACTCTGGCCTTGTGATTTGGAGCGCGCACGGTTGGCCTATATTTAGGCTACGACTTCCTTTCTAGTTTGACTGAGTATGAATGTATGAATTCATAATGAGTAGTGTGAATTGGGGGAGGGTACCTAGTCATTCCTACTTGTGTTTTTAGAAACCATGACTTAGGGTTGATTACTTCTTTTTAGAGTGTAGGACCAAAATTAGCTGGGGTTATACACATGTGGTGTTGAATACTATGTGATATACTTGTTTTACTACGTGGTGTTTGGCGCATGTTTTTCACTTAGTGTATGATAGACTAGTGTTACCTTAGACTTGTGCATCGTGGTATGTATTTTACGTCATTCGAATGGACTAGGTCATTGTAGACTGGAATAGCAGACTCGGGTTTGATCGAATGATCCATAGTTTAGGCATTTGCGCAGCTTGTTGGCCCTTTTTCTCTCCTCTTCCAATTTTTATGGCTCTGATGTGTTACTTAGGATTGTGTGCTTTCTAAGGATAGGAGTGCTTCTACCTTGGAGCCTTTTGTGATACCTTCGAGGGTAGAGGTCGATACACGACAGTTTGGAGCCTACTTGAGATCCTTTTCAGAGTCCATACGCCGCCTGGGAACGTTTGTTAGCTGGGCGACTGACACCCCTTGGAGTGCGCCAGCTTGCTGGGCAGCCTGGATATCTATGATCCTTAGGGATTTGACACACCCTTGAGTCACTTTTGCTAGTTGGCTTATGCCCTTGGGAGTGATTTGTACGGCTGGGCAACCTGGGTTGATTGTCACTATTGTTAACTAGCCTGGAAGTTTACTAGTTAGGTTAATTTTCACTTTTGCTAGTTTGGAGTTTACTGGTTCTTGGCTAATTTGGTTTGTAGCGCGACTGATGTTCTTAGATTCAGATCAGAATTACTCTTCTTTATGGTAGAATTAGTTATTATGCATACATGTCGGGCTTATGGGGGTCTGTTTGAGTTTTATTTAAACATGCGCACAAGTGTACGTTTTATTCTTCTGGGGTATACCTAGGTTTAATTTAGTTGTACTTATATTTATTTTTTTATACTAGAGTACCTTATTTCTTTTCTACTTTGATCTTTGTTCTGTCTAGATTCTATATTATTAGAATGTTTTTCATTTTTTTTGCTCAGTCGTCTTGTTATTCCTACTGAGTACCTTTGTTTTGGTACTTATGTTACACTCTGCATCTTTTCGTGATCCATGTCCTAGTACCAGCTACCAGCAGTGATCATTCGTGTCATCTTTTGCAGTTTGTGGATATCAGAGATGAGGGTGAGCACTTGGTGTCCTGAACCAGCATGTCTCCTTTTGTTCTCATGTTAGCTTGTCTTTTTCCTATGATACGACTTGTTGTAGTCCACTTTTTGGACTTGTATTGATCTTGTTAGACAACTTTGTACTCGTGACTTCCAGATTCGCGGGAGGGTTTCCTCTGTATTTAGTCTTTGATTTACTTTCCATTCCTTTCTTTTGTTATTGTTAGTATTATTTTTTGCTTAGTTTTACCCTTGTACTAACTATTTATCATTTTGGGCATGCGTCGTCTTACCTACTGGTGGGTTTTAGTAGGTGCCTTTGACTTGGAAAGTCAGGTTGTGAAAAGTTGGTATCAAATCCCCAGATTCACCAGTCTCACTTGTATAGAGCTTTGGTAAAGTCCTACGGATGGCTGCGGAGACGTCTTTGTCCTATCTTTGGGAGGCTACAAGGTATTTAAAGGAATCCCTCTCATTTTGCATCACTTACATGTCGCGCGTGTTATTGTTTTGTGGAAAATAACTCAATTCACTTTTTTCGCGGGATGGTTCCTTTGCATTACGCCGGAGCTAGGGGTAGCGGTTGACCTCCTTTGCCTAGTAGGGGTGAAGCACAACCCCCAAATAGAGAGCAGGGTCAAGAGCCTACATCGAACCCTCCCACAGCCCGTGTTCTAATTTGCCAGTGGGGATGGAACCAGCCCACCCACCTCCAAGACCGGCTGTGGAATCAGATCTTCAAGCATATGTTCCCGAAATTTCGACAGTACTTGGGGTCATGGAGTAGTCCCCAACTGCAGAACCTACACCAACTCCTACACCAGTACCGACAGTTCCTTTAGCACCAAATAAGTAGGATCATGTTGTAGCAGAGGCACACAAGGCCCATGTACCACCTGGGGGCGCCGAGCATGTGATTGAGGCTGGTGTTATTCCATAGAGGAGTAGAAAATGCTCGGAGTGATCTTGAGGATTTAACCTTTGAGGTTTTCTAGGCTGTGGCCGAGGATTCACATGCGTTTCTGACTACTAATTATAAGTGGCTGCATACTTTGGGCATAGTGGAGTCGAGAGGATATGACATTACTTCTTATGGACTAGACGAGCCAGACAAATAGTGGTGGTGTATATTCATTAAGACCAGTGTAGTTGGTTTCCCTCGTATTGTTTTAAAAAAATTAGGAAAAGACCCAAAAGCTCCTTAAAATAACTGCGAAGCCCTTGTACTATTTGGACACTATTGACCATACTGGTAAACCATAGAAACATTCAAAAACCTTAATTTTGGACAAACTTTTGATGGACCCTATCTACAACTTGTAGTTCTTCCCAAGGTCCTTAGGCACTAGCCGTAGAAACAATCTTTATGACCTACCTACGTGACCTATATATTACTCGTAGATCAATTAACGGACTGTTTGGTATATCATAAAAGAGGTACTGGACTTAATTTTTGAAAAATTACTTTTCGTTTTACTACGGTTGCCATCTAAGGCATGTTGAAACTTCTACGGTCCATTGATGGGGACCCGTAGAACCAGACTACAACCCAATAAGTTGTTTCTTCCTTTTTTAAAATATGAGGTGGTATAATATCTCCCCCTTGGGAACATTCGTTCTCGAATGGAACTCAAGACAACATAAGGAGGGTAGGGCAAGAGATCAACAACCCAATATGAATGCAACTATATCAAACTGCACATAACTAAGCAGGAACGTCAACTCCAAGTTACAACATATTCAAAACATCATTTCATAAGGGATACATGCAAATCATACACAAATGCACATAATCAAGAAGTAATCAATCAAACTAACTCAATTTCTCAAAAATCTAATATTCATGAGTATGCATGCATGCGGAAACAAGAGAACAACTAAGAGTTGAAACAAAATAAATGAATCACGAGGAGCTAAATTCCTCAAGCTAGATTTGGATTGAAGGGAAAGAGATGGGGGTAATGGGAGATCATATCGGCCTCAGCCTCCCAAGTAGCACCCAAAACCCTTTGATTTTCCACAACATATTTAAGGATGCAACTTTTTTATTCCTCAACTTTTTAACTTGTCGGTCAAAAATCTAAGCTGGAACTTCCTCAAAGGAACGACTCTCCTCTATACCAAGACTCGCCAATGGTATAATATATGTCGGATAACCAACACATTTCTTTAACAAAGAGATATGAAAAATTGGTTTACCAATGTTAAGTCATTAGGAAAATCAAGTTCATAAGAAACTTTACCAATACACTTTAAAATCTAATATGGGCCCACATATATAGGGCTAAGCTTCCCTTTCATCCCAAACCTCATTACACCCTTCATGGGTGGAATTTTTATCTAGATCCAACATCTACATCAAACTCAAGATCTCTCCTTCTATCATTAGCAAAGGAATTTTTGGCACCTTTGAGACGTTTTAAAGCTTTATCTAATAAGTCGCACTTTCTCTGAAGCCTCATGTAACAACTCAGGACCTATCAAAGCAATCTCACCAACTTCAAACCACTATATAGAAGATCTACACCTCCTACCATAAAGATCCTCAAATGGAGCCAGACTAATGCTTGAATGATATCTATAATTGTAAGCAAACTCAAACAAAGGCAAATGATTATCCGAATTACACTAAAAGTCAATCTCACAAACTCTTATTATATCTTCAAATTTTTTGATAGTATGCTCCGTTATCCCATCAGTTTGAGGATTAAAGGTTGTACTATGATTAACATGAGTACCAAGGCCTTTTCGGAAATACTTTAAAATTTGAAAGTGAATTGGGTACGACGCTCGGAGATAATTGAAAGGGGGCACTCCATGCAACCTAAACATTTCCTTTAGATACACCTTAGCACAATCCTCCGCTAAAAATAAACATTGACGGGAATGAAATGAACAGACTTCATCATACGATCTACAATAACCTATATCTAGTCATGTTGTCGTCGAGTGTGGGGTAATAAAACAATAAAATCCATATTCAAAACTTCCCACTACCAAGTAGGAATACTAATATCTTGGGAACAGAACATCAGGCTTTAGATGCTAAACTTTCACTTGTTAACAATTGGGACACTTAGCCATAAATTATGCAATATCCTTCTTTATCCCATTCTAGCAATAGATCTCCCGCAAGTCACAGTACATCTTAGTGGTTTTTTGGTGAATGGAATAGCAAAAATATGTGCTCCTGACAATATTTGATCTCTCAAGTCATCAACATTGGGAACACACAAATGAACTTGATATTGAAGCACACCATCTTGGCCTTGGGAGAATGCCTCAACTAACTTTTTAAGCACTGCTTCCATGAATTCAAAATAAATTGGATTGAGACGTTAATTTTCATTCATATGCGACAGAAAAGATGATTATGAACCATTATGAACCATAAGGCCACCTTTAATAGAACAAACCAACCTAACACCCAATCGGGCCAATATTTAAACATCACAAACAACTCCTTTTTATCTTCCTCAATGTGAGTAACACTACCTATTGATAGTCAACTAAGAGCATCCGCCACCACTTCTCCTTATCGGGGTGATAGAGAACACTCATATTGTAATCTTTTACCAACTCAAGACACGTCCTTTTATGAAGATTTATATCATTTTGCCTAAACACATGTTGCAAGATTTTGTGGTTGGTAAAAACATCAACATGGACACCATAAAAATAATGCCTCATAATCTTTAGACGAAAAACAACTGGCGCTAGCTCCAAATCATGCGTAGGATAAGTCTTTTCATGAATTTTGAGTTTCCATGAAACAAAAGAAATAACCTTCCCATTTTACATAAGAACACACCCTAATCCAATCTTAGAAGCATCACAATAAAAAACAAACCTATTGGATCCTTTCAATAAAGTTAACACCGGAGTGCAAGTAAGTCTAAATTTTGATTCTCGAAAACTCTTCTCCACGCTTCCAACAGTAATAACTTAACTTTGTCTTGGGTCTATGCATTCAATGGAGAAGCAATCGAAGAACACCCTTTCATAAACCTTCTATAATAACCATCCAAACCCAAGAAACTTTGAATATCCGAAAGTGATAGAGGTCTAGGTTAACTCTTAATTGCATTCGTATTCTTAGGATCTACCTTTAGTCCCTTAGTAGATAAAATGTGACCTTGAAAAGCCACATATCATAACCAAAACTCACACTTACTAAACTTCGCAAATAGTTGTTGGTCCTTGAGGACTTGCAACACAATCCTCAAATGATCGGTATGCTTATTCTCACTCCTCGTGTAAATCAAGATTTCATCGATAAACACTGTCACAAACATGTAAAGATATTCTCTAAACACTCTATTAATCAAGTCCAAAAATTTGGTCAGAGCATTAGTCAAACAAAACAACATTACAAAAAACTCATAATGACCTTACCTAGTTCAAAAAGTCATCTTCTAAATGTGATCTTCTTTAACCCTCAATTGGTGATAACACGACCGGAGGTCAGTCTTCGAGAAGTAACTCGCTCCTTAGAGTTGATCAAGAAAATAATTTTTAACACCTCAGAAATCAGACTTTGACTATTTAGTTGGCAGTAGAGTTAGCACCGAGTGGACTAGGGTTCAACATACCCTCATAGTCCATGAGCTACGTGCCCCCATAGGAGTATAAGTCCCCTGTGTTTGGTATCAGATTTAGTGATAACACGAGTCATGCCTTTATACCCCTAGCAAGGTATATTGGGTCCTCTCGATGGGGCATATACATTGAACTCCATGTTTAATTCGTGTGGTTTATGTCGATTAATAGTAACTCCCACATGCATACTACTAGTGTATTTGACAAGTTTTTCTGTGTATACTTCAATATTCAGTTTAGCATGTCATGTTCTTGATTAGAACTTGGTCATTTCATTTAATTTAGCTTTTAAATTATGTTCACAGTACTTACATTCTTGCTCAGTTTATGTCATTGCTCGGTTATGCTTTGTCGAGCTTATTTATATTTGTACAGCTTAGTATATATATCCTGCATGCTTAGTATATTCCAAGTAATGATGCATATTTTGCGTTACATCTTTTCATGATGTTGGTTCTAGTACACAACATCCAGATCACGTTTAGATCGATTCTCGATCCGCATTCAACAACCTCATCGGTGTATCTTCATACTTCAAGGACAATGAACATACTTTTCATTTTAGTCTTTATATTTAGATTTCAGTTTCGTTAGGGTTTGCTGGGGACATTTCCCAGTAACTCAACGTCAGTTAAAGGCTTTTTAGACATAGTAGTAGAATCATCTTGGATTGTTAAGTTTATCTTTGAGTTGTTATTAAACTCTTAATATGTTTTATACATTCAAACTAGTTGGGGTTTCCCACTTTCAGTTATCCATTGTTTTAGCTTCCGCATAGTATATGTCTTATTCAGTTATTCCCAGTATGCTTGATATATGCAAGACACAAGGTTAGCTTGGGGTCACTCGTGATCCTAGATCCCGTGTTACATCAACGGGTAGCCTCAGGGCCTGATAAACTTGGTATCACAAACATAGGCTCTAGAGTCCTAGGATGTCTGAAAACTGCACTAAGTAGAGTCTCTTTTATGGGTGTGAAGCATGCCACATCTATTAGGGGGAGGCTACGAAGTATTTTAAGAAAAACTTCACTTTCTTTGTTATTCTTATCGTGCATGGGTATTATCCAACTTCTTCTTACTAATCCATTGATATCCAACTTCATCGATGAGGTTAAGAAAATTATTGGAGTAATGCAAGTGACTGGAACTGAGAGTGTTGAGTTGGCATCCAACAAACTTAAGGATGTGGCTCATTTCTGGTTCACTCAGTCGAAAGATAACAAGGGTGCATACGCAACTCCTGTGACTTGGGATTGTTTTACTGGAGCTTTCCTAGACAGGTTCTTCTGTAACGACCCGAAAAACTAGTAGGTGAAACTAGAGCCTAACGAGTTTGATTTTGAGTTTGTTATGGGGTTTCATGTTGTAAAATGTCTTCCCGAGCTTAGGTTGAGGGGTTTTGGGGTTAGACGTCAAGGTACGACTCCCCAAGGACGAACCAAGGTGTCCTTGCGGAGGACCCTATCGCCTAACCACCAAGACTGCAAGAAACAAAAAAGCTGTCAAATTAGTGTGACCTACGGATGGCCATCTACGGCAAGTAGATAAACTCATGCTCCATAGGTGGAGGTCGTGGGTCAGGCCCCAAATTGTGAAGTTGCATCTACCACCTACGGACCTGCAGGACGGGGCGTCAATGCACGCACGGTCTGTAGGTCCATGGGGCATGGATTGCACCTTTAATCTGTCCAATTTGGCCAAAGGTAAGGGCAAGGTGGTAAATTCCTTTTTAAGTTAGTTGAGTTAAGAGACGGTTATTATTGATTTATTCATGTATTTTAAAGATTTTAAAGTTATTAAACTACCTTTTCAATTCATTGTTTCAAATCACAAATTAGAACCCACCTTTCCTCTCCAAATATTCTCTCTCTAGAAACAAACATTGGAGAAGAAGGAGTCAAGCTTTCAAGCTCAAGATCTCACCATTCTCACTCAATTTTCGTGAAGTTCTTCTCTAAAAGATATGGTGATGAGTCAATAATTTGGACTCATTTAGGGCTTCATTTTAATAGAATTAGTGTCCTCAAATGCATATTTGTCTCAACAACTTATGTAAATCCTTAAGTTTTAGGTATTTTGGAGTTTAAGGCAAAGCATGGACACTACTTGGCAAAAAGGAACAAAACAACTGAAAAAACAAAGAAAAGAAGGCCCGAGGATAGCCTAAACCATTGGGCGATTCACCGAATGGCCTTAACCTTGCCCATTGTTCGAGTAAGCTGAGCCCTGAAGGAAAAGATCAAGTCGGCGATGAAAAAGAGCAGTCGGCGCGTTGCCGAATAGTTCTGCGAAGCAGTACTATATCACCCAATGATCCAGAACGTGAAGATGCTAAAGGAAAAAGCTGAAAGGCGATAAAGCAGACCAAAGGGCAGATCGCCGAGTGCATTGGTGATCCCGACTAACTGCACTGAGTGATCCTTTGCAGCACATTTTTAGACAACTATAAAAACTAGTTTGAATTTTTATCTTAATAATGCAATTTTAGATACAACATTTTATTTTCCAAGTTTTCAAGTAGAGAGACCTTGTTCTTAGCTTTTGAAAATGTGAAGACTTCCAATTCCAAGAAATTGGAAGTGGGTGTTGAAAATTCTTCATCCTAGACTCGTTTAAGGTGAATATAAGTCATACCCAGTTAATTTTACTTTGATTTGGTGTCATTTTCTTCCTTTTTTCTATGTCTAGCTAAAACCCCAATTCTTGGAGTGTGTTTTTCTGAATATGGGTTACTTTCCTGTTGGGTATTGCTTATTATTAGTCTATTTGCTGTTTAAATGTGATTTCGTTTAGTAGTTGCATTGGAACTTAATGGGATTATAGTTGCAAATACGATTAAATCTTGGTGTTTTTGGCTTGCTGGAGAGAGAGGTTTTAAAACTAAGACTACTAAATCGATAGACGGTGGTTATTGGGTCATCGTGGGTTTAGCTAAGGAGAGTGAATCCTAGGCATTTTCGCACACATTCAGCTCGAGAGAGTGAATGGGCTAAGGCGGAGGTTGTGCTTAAAAACGGCAACTCGATGTTTGAGAGAAACTGAGTTGATTTGGGGTAAGTTGCTCGAGAGAGAATTTACCGCCACAAAAGTCTAGCCTAGTTACAAATGTTCAGCAATTGACTATCAATAGAATTTACCCGATTGTTTAGTTTATCCCATATTCCTATGTCATCCCAAGAATCCCATCTCCCTATATTCGCATCCTTTTGTTTTCACTATTTTTTGGTTCATTAATTGAAAACAAACCCCCATTGATATTTGACATTCATGTCAACCCCTTAATTTATCATGTTTTTACTCGATAATGTTTTTAGCTATGTTTTTACTTAATTTGGGACTCGACCCCAACCCTTGGTTGGGTTAATTTACTATTGAATGGCCGTTGACACTTAAATTGGAAGTTGTGTCTTTGATAATGTCATTCAATCAAAATTGAGCCGCTGTCGGGGAGTGAAGTTACTTGAGAATTTCGAGTAGAGTTTAATTTTGATTTTGTTAGTCGTAGCTGACTTACTTAATTTTTAGTTGTATTTTGCTTGCTTGTTTTGAGTAGGACAATGGAGCATGTTTGATAGCAATGGTAACCAAACAGACTCATCTCCTCTGAGAATGATGTCTCTTAGGGATGTCATCCTATGTTTCAGACAATTGGAGGAGGAGTCAATCCATGAGTTGTGGCTGAAATTTAAGTCAATCTTCCTCCAGCACCCAACTCATGGAATCCTATAAAACGTGCTATTAGACTGCTTCCACAAAAGTCTTGGCCCAGAAAATAGAAGAATGGCTGACAAAATATTTTCGGGGGGTCTCTCACGACTGCCCTACGCAATAGCAGCCCAGCGCCTTGATAACCTGGCCATGATCAACAAAGAGACTGAGAAGAACAATATTTTGGCCACATTATTGACCCAACTGGATCTAGTGACCAAGAAGATCATGGAATTGGGAGCATCGGACAAAAATGAAGACTGGTACATTCCCCTTCATGAGCGTGTGAAACCTAATATGAACGAGAGTGGGCGAATAGCGAAAACACTCGCACTCATTCTCCACAAAGTCAAAGGTCACAAGGTGTTGAATGAGATAAAAGAGAATGTACCAATGCTGAATGAGATAACTGGTTCCCATTTCATATCTGTTTAGCTGTTGGAAACCCAAATGGGTCATGTGTTGTCTCGTCTCTACCCCACGAATCAAGACTACGTGGGAAAGTAGTTCCACGACATTACCTAAGGCGCTTCTTGGGAGGCAACCCAAGGTTTTGTCACTTTAAATTGTTATTTTAGAAATAATGGTGTGTTGTTTGTACAGGTTGAAGTGTGGAAAGTGTTAAAAAAATGCAGGGTGGAGAGCTACAGGTCCAGTCAGCGAGTCACCGAAGAGGTCGGCGAGCCCGACCTAATCCGCTATTTCACTCAAGACATCTTCAAATTGGAGTCTGTAAAACTCAGCGAGGCAAGGAAATTATTGGCGAGTCGCCTACCATATTGGCGATCTTGATGGAGACCGACGTATGGACCCCTACACTAACTGGAGGTCCTGTAAAATTCGGCGAGGAAAATAAACACTCGGCGTGTCACCGAGTGGATAGGCGAGCTCTACTAACGTCGCCGAATGGGCGAAGAACTGGACGGTTTTTCAGGTCAAAGGTTTAAAAGTTTCTAACTCATTCACTCTCCCTCAGTTTTTTTCTTCCCAAACTCACACTCGCACGCTAGTTCCTATATTTTCGCCTTTTTAGTGTTGATTTGTGCTTGGAGTTGGATTACATTGCCACCTAGCATTTCAATCTTCTCTTAATCGACACCAAAGGCTGGTTTTATATGCCCTGAGTTTATTTTATCAAAAAATTTACTCATTTGCAATAGCCTGATCTTGTTGAAGTGTTCTGGTCCTGCCTGATAGGATTAGATTGTTTACATGCATGATTTATTTTGATAATCTTTCCCGAGTAGTTGTGACTGTTGAATTCCCGTAATTTTGTGCCTTAAACTTGATTAAAATTGAAGGGTTCGTGTTTGAGTGTTATGGGTCCTACCTTGATTTCATTAGTGCATGCTTTAATTTTATTTTTGGGGATTGCGGGGTTGAATTTGAGAAGTTGGGTTGAAAATAGGCACGTTGGGCTGTTTGGCAAGCTAGGTCGAGCTCACCGAACCACTCGGTGGTTCACCTAACGTCCCCATCTCGCCTTGGATTTCATGCTCTATTTGATAATTGATTTTGTAACTGTCGGCAAGAAGCTTGATGTCGCTAAAATCACTTGGCGACTCACCAAAAAGCTTCCATTTCGCCCTTTGTATGCACCCTTGAACCTTTGTGTACTGGAACTTTCGACGGGCCTGTCCTTTTTCGCCGGAAGCTATCGGCGATACGCCGAGTGGTTTCCCCCCATCGCCTTCTTTATGTAGTTTTAGAGCTAATTCCTCGGTGAGCTTCATCTAGCTCGCCCAAGAAACTCGGCGGTTCGCCCTCTAGTTTGGCGAATCTATCTTAAATTGTTCTGCTGTGCTTTTGTGTAAGTTTTTCTACTTCTCTTCAAGATTTTGCAGACATGACTAAATCAAAAGTTGTTGAAAGAATAACACCAGCTCAAGAGAAGTTCAAAGGGATTACGAAAAATGACGATGCAGCTACGTCGAAAGGCCAAGCTATGAAACTACCCACAACTACTGGGAAAGGCAACATCAAGAGGCCCACTTCTTCTAGGAAGACCATTACCCTAGACCCTAATATTCCTTCATGGGCCCGGGGATTCTGCAACTCAGTGCATGCCTTTCTGGCGGACTCACACTTAACAGAACTTGGTGAACTGCGCACTGATGCCCAGGCTCAGGGTGAGGCATCAGGCACTGATGCCCAGACAGACGGAGCGACTGTGTAGATAGAACCCCCTCTTTACCTCCCTCTCTGTTTATCTTTATTTCAATTTTGAATATTTTTATTTGCATTTGAGGACAAATGGTTTTCATTTGTGGTGGGGTAAGGCCCACCTTTGTGTGCTGATTATGACGCTTGTTTTGTTTATCTATTTGGGCTTTGTGCTAAATTTGTGTTGTACTGCTTTTCGTGGATATTTGAGCTTGTGGCTCCTTGATTTTAAATTGGAAATGATTTTTGACCCTTCTGGAAAAAAATTCCACCTCTTGTATATGTTGAATGTTGTTTTTCTCTTGCAAATTGAGTATAGGTTTTGATCAATACTGATGAGTTGAATAGTGCTCATAATTGATCAAACATGAATATGCGGCTACGATGAGGACAAATGAAGTTGCATAGACAATAAGTGAACTCTTTGCATCTCGTTGTGACTAGCCCAATTATCAAATTGAGTCTCTTGTGATGATCGTTGCACACTAGCGAAAGTGTGGAGTGTTGTTTGACTTTGGTGTCAATGCCTTGTGTGATGAGCTTTCTGTGAACCATGCATGATAACACCTAGAATTTGCCCCGTTGGTCCGGTTGACTAAGTAAGACTATCTCTTGATATGATCTTAGGCAACTTAGAAAAGTGTGAGCCAATTTGACATATACCTCTTTTGTGGCCTACCTTGTTAGTGTGTGAACCTCTTTTGAACACCCCTTGAGCCTTACCTTTCTTTGGAAGAAACTTGCTGAAAACATGACCTCCCTTAATCCACTACCTATAATCCTCTTGATTTGTGGTTGATTGAATAGTCAACTTAGGCCAAAAGCCTAAGTTGGGGTGTGGTGAAAAGAGAAGGCAAGTCAAAAGTGCAAGAAAAGTCTCCTTTAACCCATGGTTTTGAAAAAAATGGAACCCCTCCATAAAAAAAAAAAAGAGAAAAGAAAATAATGAAAAATAAAAAGTCAAGTAATAAAGTACAAAAGAAATGGGGTTTCCGAACAATCCATGGAAAGTGAATACTGGAATGACTTATGAGCACTAAAGAAAATGATGAAATAGGAGGAAAGAAAGTGTTGTGAGCACCACATTTCATGAGGATGAAAGTCACTGAGACTAAATGACCATACCATTGCACTCAGCCCCATTACAAGCCTTGAAAAGACCTTTTTGATCTTGAGTGAGTTGAAACAATTGTCAATTTGAAAATACGGGCAAACCTATGGGTGAAAGCATACATAGTGTTCTTCTTTGTGAGTGTGAGTGTTGCATTTGATTCCGGAGCTTTAAATTGTTTAACCACTGTGTGTGAATATGGAATCATTCTTTGTGTAAGGGCATTTGAACACATTAGTTGAGCTTGAACTTGCATTTGAAGCAAGTATAGTGAACTTGATATTCTTTTAGTGCAGATTTGATCTTCACATGAGTAAATTGAGTCTTATGTGTGCATTCATAATTGAGTTTTGTGTAGCACTGTTCGAGACATCCATTTTGAACTGCCAAACTTGAGTTTTACTTGAGGACAAGCAAAAGGTTAAGTTGGGGGTGTTGATGAGTCCTCAATTTGGACTTATTTAGGGCATCATTTTAATAGAATTAGTGTCCTCAAATGCATATTTTGTCTCAAAAACTGATGTAAATCCTTAAGTTTCAGGTATTTGGAGTTTGAGGCAAAGTATGGACACTACTTGGCAAAAAGGAACAAAACAGCTGAAAAGACGAAGAAAAGAAGGCCTGACGATCGCCTAAACCATTGGGCGATTCGCCGAATGGCCTTAACCTCGCCCATTATTCCAGTAAGATGAGCCCTGAAGGAAAAGATCAAGTCGATGATTAAAAGGAGCAGTCGGCGCATTGCCGAATAGTTCCGTGAAGCAGTACTATTTTGCCCAATGATCCAGAACACAAAGATACTGAAGGCAAAAGCTGAAAGGCGATGAAGCAGACCAAGAGACCTTGTTCTTATCTTTTGAATATTTGAAGACTTCCAATTCCAAGAAATTGGAAGTGGGTGTTGAAAATTCTTCATCCTAGACTCGTTTAAAGTGAATATAAATCATACCCAGTTGATGTTACTTCGAGTTAGTATCATTTTTTCCTTTTTTCTATGTCTAGCTAAAACCCCAATTCTTGGGTTAAATTTCATATGGGTATTGCATGTTGTTAGTCTATTTGCTGTTTAAATTTGATTTCGTTTAGTAGTTCTGTTGGAACTTAACAGGAATTTAGATGCAAATACGATTTCATCCTAGTGTTTTTGGCTTGCTCGAGAGAGAGGTTTTAAAACTAAGACTACTAAATCGATAGCCGGTGGTTATTGGGTCATCGTGGGTTCAGCTCGAGAGAGTGAATCCTAGGCTTTTTCCCACACATTAAGCTCGAGAGAGTAAATGGGCTAAGGCGGAGGCTGTGTTTAAAAGCGGAAACTCGGTGTTCTAGAGAAACTGAGTTGATTCGGGGTAAGTTGCTGGAGAGAGAGTTTACCCCCACTAAAGTCTAGCCTAGTTACAAATGTTTGACAATTGACTATCAATAGAATTTACCCGATTGTTTAGTTTATCCCATATTTCTATCACATCCGAAGAATCCCGTCTCCCTATATTCACATCTTTTTGTTTTCACTATTTTTGGTTCATTAATTGAAAACAAACCCCCATTGATAATTGACATTCATGTCAACCCCTTAATTTATCATGTTTTTACTCGATAATGTTTTTAGCTATGGTTAACTCTAGCATATTCACGCTTAACTCTTAATTCTCAGAAACTGCTCCCTTGGGACTCGAACCAAACCCTTGGTTGGGTTAGATTACTATTGAACGACCGATGACACTTGAATTGGTAGTTGTGTCTTTGATAACGTCATTCAATCATTTGGTAGTCTTCATCCTTCATTAAGTTTCATTCAAGGGGCCCCTTCAAAGATGATTTCAAATTTCCAAAATCCCCCAAAAACCTAGGGTTTTCAATCTATGCATGGGTTCAATTCCATAACGTTTTCAAAGGTTTATATATGATGATTTAAGATGGAATTCTTGAATTAATGAAGAATTATGGTGAATTTCTCCTATGAACCCTTGTTTTCCCTAAAATCCTAAATTGGAAGTACGTGAATTGGGTTGATTGATCGTGAAAGTATGTTGAATTGTTTATGTTTATATTGAATTAGTTATTGAATCATGTTAATTCCCTTATCTAATGTAATATTCTAGATGTTTGGGTTGATATTGATTCATAGCCTTGGAGGGAAATTTCATGAAGAATCCATGTATGAGCCTGATGTGCAATATATGTGTGATCGCAATGAATGTACAATGATCATGTTTAGAATGTAATTGTGTTATTATTGAAAGCATATTCTCAATTAACACTCAAGAATGATGATGATAGATTGTGAAGGGTTTCGTCAATGTAATGTTACATCTTAAATTGGTAGGCTTAGGCATCCTATTCTTGTGTAAATGAAAGTAATGTTGATGATGTATCTTGAATTGGTAGGCTTAGGCATCCTATTCTTGTATAAATGAAAGTAATGTGGATTGACGTATGTTGAATTGGTAGGCTTAAGGCATCCCTTTCTTGTATTGATGAATGTAGTCTTGATTGAAGTACCTTGAATTGGTAGGCTTAGATATCCTCTTCTTGTGTAATGAATGTGTCTTGACTTAATGAATATGAATCGATAGGCCAATGGAATTCCTTTCATAAATGAATAATGAATGTGTTCTAAGGCTATGTCTTGAATCGATAGTCCTATGGCATTCCATTCATAATGAGCCAATGAACTAATGTAATGACGACTCTTGAATCGATAGGCTTATGGCATTCCTTTCATGTGTATAATAATGTAATGATGAACCATGAATCGATAGGCTTATGGCATTCCTTTCATGAGGACTCAAGAGCTATCCTAATAATGAACCATGAATCGATAACCTTATGGCATTCCTTTCATGTGTAATGATGTAACTTGGGTCGATAGGCCAATGGCATTCCTCCCAAGTACAATAATGTAATGTGAATGAAATACTCTATGGGAATGGAGGCTAAGCACCGAGCGGATATGGTAAGATGGAAACTCTCCCAATGTTAGGTTAGAGATCTAATGAACATCTTCTTATCCCATAACTATGTGCCCACATAGGAAAATAGCTAGTGGATCCACTTAAGCTAAAATGTTACCGGTCCTACTGATGAGACCATAAATTGGACTCATTTAGGGTTGTATTTTAATAGAAATTGTGTCCTCAAATACTTATTTTATCTCAATTTCGGATGAAAACACTTAAGTTTCAGGCATTTGAAGTTTGAAGGAAAGCATGGACACTACGTCGCAAAAAGGAATGAAAAGGCTAAAAAGAACGAAGAAATGAAAGCTTGAGGATCGCCGAGTCCACTTGGTGAGTCGCCGAAGGGTCTTACTTCACCTTTTGTTCCAGTGTGTTGAGCCTTGAAGGAAAGGATCAAGTCGGCAGAAAAAAGGAGTAGTCCGCGCATCGCTGAGAAGTTCCACGAAGCAGTAATATGTTACCTAATGACCCAGAGCACGACGATGCTGAAGTCTGGCGCAAGATGGCGATGAACTACACCAAAAGGCGCATCGTCGAGTTGATCGGTGATTTCAACTGACGACGCCGAATGATCCGTTGCAGCACAAATCTATGAAAACTATAAATACTAGTTAGAGTTAGAGTTTTAAGGGTCAAACAATTATTATAATTTTCATATAGAATAGTACTTTTTGATATTTTTGCTCAAAGTTTAAGAGGGTTTTGAAGATCCAAAGGTTTTCATCTTCAAGATTTGGACTTAGGTCTCTTGGAATCTTCAATTTTGGCCTGTATCAAGACTTAAATCTTCATACCCAGTTGAATGCGAGCTCAATTTGGTATAAATTTCTATCTCTTATACATGTGTGGCTAAAAACACCAATTCTTGGTGTGTGATTTAGCGAATATGCGTTAGATTAGTTGTTGGGTCTTGCTTGCTGATAGTCTATTCATGGTTTAAATGTGATTTCGTTTAGTGGTTGTGGATGAACTTAATTAGGTTGTAGTTGAAAATATAATCTCATATATGTGTTTTTGGCTTGCTCGAGAGAGAGGTCGTAAAACTAAGATCACTAAATTGATGGCCAGTGCGAGTGGGTCGACATGAGGTTCAGCTCGAGAGAGTGAATCCTAGTTCCATGTCCACACACTTAGCTCGTGAGAGTGAATGGGTTAAGGAGGAGGTTGTTCTTTATGCGACAAGTGGGTGTCCAAGAGGAACCCACTTGAAATAGGGTAAGTTGCTCGAGAGAGAGCTTATCCCCTTAAAGTCTAGCCTAGTCATAATTACTCTACGAGTCTTCAATCAATAGCATGTACCCAATGATTTAGTCTATCCCGTATTCCATTAATATCCCAAGAATCCCCCTTTCGTTTATTAGATCTCTTTGTTAATTTTGTTGTTTTTACTTACTAGTTACAAAACCCCATTGTTAATTGACACTCATATGTCCCCTTTAATTTATAATATTTTTAATCGGTAATGTCTTTAGCTACGACTAGTTACAAAGGAATTTTATTTTTCTATTAATCCTAAAAACCACTCTCTTGGGAACGATCCTAACTCTTCGTTGGGTTACTAAACTATTGTACGATCGTAGACACTTGCATCGGAAGTTGTGTCTTGACTACACAAACATCACCTACCTTAGGCAAGTAGATCGAATATTTGCGGTGTGTGATCATGACACTGGATTCCATGTCAAGCTCACATGGTCTATGTCAGTTAATGCTTATTCCCATCTTGTGAGATGTGCACTATGGTCTCTTGAGAAGTTGTTTGAAGTGTGGGTGGTAGTATGGGATGCCATCCATGCATTGCACGAGTAGGCTTTGAGAGGGCTATAATGAGTTCTCTAATGTCTTAATTACTAATGAATGACTGTGCTCGTGATGAAGCTAATGAAGAAGGTTGAATTATATGCCTAAATGAGATGATGCATGTTTTACTTGGATTGTATTATGAGTTACTTCCTTTTCATGACTTATGAAATGTCTATGTTCCTTATGTATGAGTATTGAATAAAGGAAGAAAAGGAAGAATCGTAAGTTCACTTTTGGTGGCCTGAATGTGGTACTTAGTGTGGATGGTGGTATGGGACGCTATTCATACATTGAACAAAGTATAGCTTGGGGTTACTTAAGGTGAAGGCTTTTATGTGATGAAATGGCTTATATGTTTATTATGTTCTAATGTGATGAAATGGCCTTTATGTTGAATATGTTGTATCTTATGCCTCTTATGCTTATGTTCATGACGTTTTCTCAAAATTGGCATATGCATGGTTTTCAACCAAAATGTCCGTTTTATTCATGGTTTTTGCATGGCTATCATACTTAGTATATTAAATGTGCTAACCCATATTTCTTCTAGTTTATACAAAAGTGTAGAGTTTGGCGATTTGGTGTCCTATACATGGAAGATAGGTTTCTAAGGAGCATAGAGTTGGAGATTTCGTGAGTCCTCATAGTTTTGAGGACAAACCCACTATTTCACTTTTATGTCTTGTAGATGATTTGAGACAAAGTATAGAAAGACTTCCGCTTGCTTTTATGAAAAATAAATTCGATTGTAAAGAAAAGTTTTAAATTCTACACTATTTTCCTATGCTCTTATGTTCAAGGATGCTATGAGGCTTGTATGAGACTTTTCAGAGTCTTGTACATCGTGTCACTTCCGGGGTGTAGGCTCTGGTCATGACAAACATGGTATCAGAGCACAAGATTTTGGGTTGTCTCAAACCACATCTAGTAGACTCTTATTCATAGTGTGAAGTGCGCCACATTTATGAATAGGAGGCTATTGGATGTTAGGAAAATCTCACTTCTTTATTCTTCAAGTCATGCCATAGAGTTTAACTATATAAGTTATCTCTCTTATTCATTATCCGATGGTCTTTAGGATATGAACACTTGAAAAGCTTATGCTAGAAGGAGTGAGGGAGAAAGGTTGGTAGTAATGCCAATTATGGTTATGTGACTTGTTAGATTTGAGGTGATAGATTGTGATGTTGTCTTTAGTATGAATGGGTTGCTTATTGCTAACTTTAGTTGATGTTTGAACCGGACTTAGTCATGATGAGTTTTGAGGTATGTTAAAAGAAATGATGTTTAAAAGACTTTGTATAGGCTTGCTCCCAAGGGGGGAGATAATGTGCTTATATAGCAAAGTCGTTGAGTATCCTTGATGTTCATGAGTTAGGGTTACTTGAAATTCTCACCTTAAGAGATGTAGGGAGTTTGAGAAGTTTAGACCCGGTTTGGTATAATCATATGAGATCTTGAGTGGTGTTGGTAAGGTTGTTTGTGAGCAAGAGTTACTTAATGAGGACCTTCCTAGTTTAGAAATACCGGTTGGGATCTTAAACGGGCAAGTTAAGAATAGAATTGTAAAGAAGTTCCTTCTATGAGAAAGTTGATAAGTTCCTTATAGTTTTGAATGTTGTATTGAGGTCCCTATGTTATTTTCAAGTTAGCCTTAGTTTGGGTTTACTCCAAAGGGGGAGATAGAATGTTGATAGTAAGGTTGTTGACCATTCTGATGTCCTTATTACTTTATTCTATTCCTATTCAACCCTAAGAGAAGGAGTTCCTTGTAGCTTGTTTCATAATTTGGAGTCATGTGTTATTCTGTGTTTTCATGGCCTCCTTATGATATGCATGTTGTTGATAAATTTATATTTAAATGAGAAATTGAGTTTTATGAATTATGTCGCTCATGTTATGTGCATTTAGTATGAGTTTCTTATATGCTTCATGAGGTGAACTGTTGAACATGCCTAATGTGCTTTTGAGAATAATTGCATAATTTGCTTAATGATATTATGATGAGCATGATTTGAGTTGAAGAAGGGAATTCCTTCGATGAAATGATAAATGTGGAAGTTATGATGCATAATCAGTTTGTAGATGTAATTCCTACTTGCTTGAGTTGCATGGAGTATGTTTGAGATGGAGTTGATGTTTCCTCCTAGTCTTGTGTATTGTTTATGATGTTTCATGCATGATGGGCTGCTAGTATTGAATCTTTATTTCCCTAAATGTGTTTAAGGTGTCATTCGAGGACGAATGTTCCTAAAGGGGAAATAATCTAACGACCCGGAAAAATAGTAGGTGAAACTAGAGTTTAGCGAGTTTGATTTTGAGTTTGTTATGGGGTTTCATGTTGTAAAATGTCTTCTTAAGCTTAGGTTGAGAGATTTAGGGGTTAAACGTCAAGGTACGACTCCCCAAGGACCAACCAAGGGGTCTTTGAGGAGGACCCTAAAGCCGAACCCCCAAGACCCCAAGAAACCAAAAAGCTGTCAAATTAGTGTGACCGAAGGATGCCCATCTATGGCCAGTAGATGGACCCATGCCCCGTAGGTGGGGTTGTGGGTCAGGCCCAAAATTGTGAAGTTGCAGCCACCACCTACAAACCTGCAGGATGGCGCGTCAATGCATCCACGGTCCGTAGGTCTATGGGGCGTGATCTGTCCAATTCGGCCAAAGGTAAGGGCAAGGTGGTAAATTCCTTTTTGAGTTAATTGAGTTAAGGGATGGTTATTATTGATTTATTAATGTATTTTAAGGCTTTTAAATGTATTACACTCCCTTTTCAATTCATTGTTTCAAATCACAAATTAGAACCCACCTATCCTCTCCACATATTCTCTCTCTAGAAACCACCATTGGAGAAGAAGGAGTCAAGCTTTCAAGATCAAGATCTCACCATTCTCACTCAATTTTCGTGGAGTTCTTCCCTAAAAGGTATGTTAGTCTTCATCCTTGATTAAGTTTCATTCAAGGAGACCATTCAAAGATGATTTCAAGTTTCCAAAATCCCCCAAGAACCTAGGGTTTTCAATATATGCATGGGTTCAATTCCAAAACGTTTTCAAAGGTTCATATATGATGATTTAAGATAGAATTGTTGAATTAATGATGAATTATGGTGATTTTTTCCTATGAACACATGTTTTCCCCAAAATCCTAAATTGGAAGTATGTGAATTGGGTTGATTGATCATGAAAGTATGTTGAATTGTTTATGTTTATAATTCCCTTATCTAATGTAATATTCTAGTTTTTTGGGTTGATATTGATTCATAGCCTTGGAGGGAAATTTCATGATGAATCCATGTGTGAACATGATGTGAAGTATATGTGAGTGATATCAATGAATGTATAATGATCATGTTTAGAATGTAATTGTGTTATTATTGAAAGCATATTCTCAATGAACACTCATGAATGATGATGATAGAACGGGAACGGTTTACTCAATATAACGTTACACCTTGAATTGGTAGGCTTAGGCATCCTGTGCTTGTGTAAATGAAAGTAATGTTGATGATGTATGTTGAATTGGTAGGCTTAGGCATCCTATTCTTGTATAAATGAAAGTAATGTGGAATTATGTATCTTGAATTGGTAGGCTTAAGGCATCCTTTTCTTGTATTGATGAATGTGGTCTTGATTGAAGTACGTTGAATTGGTAGGCTTAGATATCCTCTTCTTGTGTAATGAATGTGTCTTAACTTAATGAATATGAATTGATAGGCCAATGGCATTCCTTTCATAAATGACTAATGAATATATTTTTAGGCTATTTCTTGAATCGATAGGCCTATGGAATTCTTTTCATAATGACATGAACTAATGTAATGGCGACTCTTGAATCGATAGGTTTATGGCATTCCTTTCATGTGTGTAATAATGTAATGATGAACCATGTATCAATAAGCTTATGGAATTTCTTTCATGAGGACTGAAGAGCTATCCTAATAATGAACCATGAATCGATAGGCTTATGGCATACCTTTCATGTGTAATGATGTAACTTGGGTCGATAGGCCAATGGCATTCCTCTCAAGTACAATAATGTAATGTGAATGAAATACTCTATGGGAATGGAGGCTAAGCACCGAGCAGATATAGTAAGATGGAAACTCTCCCAATGTTAGATTAGAGTTCCAATGAACTTCTTCCTATCCCATAACTATGTGCCCACATAGGATATTAGCTAGTGGATCCACTTAAGCTAAAATGTTACCGGTCCTACCTTAAGCAAGTACACCAACTCCTTACGATGTCAGTTCATGTCACCAGATTCCATGCCAAGCTCACAAGGTCTATGTCAGTTAATGCTTATTCCCATCATGTGATATGTGCACTATGGTTTCTGTAGAAGTTCTATAAAGTGTGTGTGGTAGTATGGGATGCCATCCATGCATTGCACGAGTAGGATTTGAGAGGGCTATAGTGAATTCTCTAATGTCTTAATGACTAATGAATAAATGTGCTCTTAATGAAGCTAATGAAGAAGGTTGAATTATATTCCTAAATGAGATGATGCATGCTTTACTTCGATTGTATTATGAGTTACTTCCTTGTCATGACTCATGAAATGTCTATGTTCCTTATGTATGAGTATTGACTAAAGAATGAAAAGGAAGAATCGTAAGTTCACTTTTGGTGGCCTTAATGTGGTACTTAGTGTAGATGGTGGTATGTGACGTTATTCATACATTGCACAAAGTATAGCTTGGGGTTACTTAAGGTGAATGATTTTATGTGATAAAATGGCTTATATGTTGATTATGTTCTAATGTGATGAAATGGATTATATATTAAATATGTTGTATCTTATGCCTCTTATGCTTATGTTCATGAAGTTTTCTCAAATTGGCATATGCATGGTTTCCAACCAAAATGTCCATTTTAAGCATGGGCTTTGCATGACTATCATACTTAATACATTAAATGTGCTAACCCATATTTCTTCTATTTTCTACAAAAGTGTAGGGTTTGGAAATTTGGTGTCCTATACTTGGATTTAGGTTCTAAGGAGCTTGGAGTTAAAGATTTGATCAGTCCTCATAGTTTCGAGGACAAACCCTATTTTTCCCTTTTATGTCTTCTATTATATGTTTATAGCTTTGTATGGTATAAATCCCAAAGTTTATTCAAATTGTTGTAGATGGTTTGAGACAAAGTATACAAACACTTTCGCTTGCTTTTATGAAAACTGACTTCGATTGTACATAAACGTTTTAAATTCTGCATTATGTTCCAATGCTCTCATGTTCAAGAATGCTATGAGGCTTGTATGAGACTTTTCAGAGTCTTGTACGCCGTGTCACATTTGGGGTGTAGGCTCGGGTCGTAACATCTTTGCAAGGGAATTAAGATAGGCTAATGCACACAAGTTTATGAACTTTAAATAGGGGTCATTGTCGGTCCAAGAGTACGGGTTGAATTTTACCATGCTCTCATGGTATGCTCCACACATGGTTGTTGATTCAAGGGCACAAATTAGTTACTTCTTATTTGGGGTATCCGATCTGGGTAAGACTCAGTGAAGGAATGATATGGTTCTAGGGGATATGGATATCTCCAGACTAATGACTCATGCTCAGCATGTTGAGGGAGAAAAGCTTAGGAAATATGCTAAGGATAACAAAAAGGCAAAACAGGAAACTATGAATACTCACAACTAAAGTCGGATAGAGGGAAGCACTCACAGTTTACATAGAGGTCTACAGCCCCAGCTCCATCATCAGTTAGTGCTCCATCCCCTAGGTTTTGACATGATCAGATAATTAGGGCATCAAGTTATACATCTCAGGGGAGTGCTTCATGTAACATAACCTTCCCAATTTGTCCAAAGTGTGGTAAGAACCATCCGGGTGAGTGTCTTGAAGTAAAGGAAGGGTGCTTTGGGTATGCTCTGTCTGGACATAGGTTGAAGGATTGCCCTTCTGCCAAGCAGGGGCAAGGAGGTAACAATAATAGGGATCAGTCTATAGCTCTAGCTGCACCAGCATGTCGCCTAACTCATCAAGGTGTTTCGTCTGGTACATATGGCGCTCAATGCCAAAAAAAGTTATATGCTCTCCTGGCTTGCCAAGACCAGGAAGATTCTCCTGATGTGGTCACTGGTACGTTATGAGTCTTTCATTTAGATGTTTATACATTTTTAGATCCATGGGCTACATTTTCTTTTGTAACTCCCTATATAGCAGCAAACTGCGGTGTCAGTCCAGAAACTCTCTCAGAACCCTTCCTAGTCTCTACCAAAGTTGGTGACCGAGTTATAGTTAGACGGGTGTATAATAATTGCCCTATCCTAGTCTCTCAAAAAGTGACCTCAACATATCTTGTAGAGTTAAAAAAGGTAGCTTTTGATATCATTCTAGGAATAGATTGGTTACATTCATGTTATGCATCAGTCGATTGTATAACTAGGATCGTTCGGTTTTAGTTTCCAAACCAGCCAGTCTTAGATTTGAAGGGTAGTAGCTCAGTACCTATGGGTCGATTCATCTCTTACCTTAAGGCCAGAAAAATGATTTCCAAAGGGTATGTCTATCATCTTGATCAGGTTAAGGATTCAAACTCCAAAACCCCAACTCTTGAGTTAGTCACAATAGTAAATAAGTTTCTAGAAGTGTTCCTAAAAGATTTTCTGGGAGTTCCTCCCGAGAGGGAAATCGACTTCAGAATAGATCTCCTCCAAAATACCCAGCCCATTTCGATTCCTCCTTACATAATGGCTCCAGCCGAGCTTAAGGAATTGGAAGACCTTCTAGATAAGGGCTTCATCAAACCTAGTGTCTCTCCATCAGATGCTCTAGTGTTTTTCGTGAAAAAGAAAGTTGGATCTCTCAGAATGTGCATTAACTATCTGCAGTTGAAGAAGGTCACATTCTAAAATAAATATCCCATCCCCAGGATTGATGACTTGTTCGACAAACTTCAGTGTGCTTGTTGCTTTTCTAAGATAGACCTCATATCTGGCTATCAACAACTCAGAATCAGAGATAGTGACATTTCATAGAAAGCTTTTAGAAATTGGTATAGTCATTATAAATTCGTGGTTATGTCTTTTTGACTAACAAATGCTCCTTCAGCTTTCATTGATTTAATGAACAAGGTGTTCAAATAGTATTTGGAGTTGTTCGTCATCGTCTTTATTTATGATATCCTCATTTATTTTCGGAGTGAGGAAGAGCATGTGATTCATCTGAGAGTTTGATATGCTCAAATTACACCTCCCTAAAGAAGTATAAACGATCGTTATCAAGTAAAGAACCCAACTTGTAGGTTAGGGTCGATCCCATGAGGAAAACGGTTTAGACTTTACTTTAACCAACACTTATATCCAATTAGTCAAATTACTTCCAACAAAGCAGGTAATTAAAAGGGGGGGTTTTGTGAAACCAATTGTAAAAATTCAATAAATAATTAGCAATCAAAAGTTGGTTTTGGTTGTTATCAAGATGAGAGAAATAACTAGGGTAGACGTGTTCCCCACAAGCTCATAACGCAGTAATCTTAGTAATGACAATCCTCTCCTAGTGTATTACACGCAAAGTGATAAGTTAGGTATCTCTAAATCCTTGGTCCGGCATCTAGAGAATTTCACCCCGCACCTTGGTCCGGCTACGTGTGTATAATTTACTAACCCTTACCTTTACCTCATATTAGACATCATAATCGATGTTTGGCTTAGTTATTACTTCGCACCAATCGACACTAGCCTATTAGATAGTATCACGCTAAATCTATGTTGATAATTCTTTTCT
>JAJOOO010001935.1:0-33723 GCA_029582685.1 Solanum piurae
TTCGTTTTACTTTCTCTCTCGAGTGCAGCTGCGACGCCGCCGTTTCACTCTTCTCCGGTGAGTCCTCTTCCCCTTCGCCACCGTAGACCACCTCCATAATGATTTACATATGTATCTCTTTGTCATATTTTGCTCATAGTATAAAACCTTCAATTTTTAATGGTTTTTTTAGTTGTGCATTTGTTAAATTTATCTGAATATATATTTTTAATCTACATATAGTTTTGTTCTTATATAAGTTATGAATCGTGATAAGTTTGACTCTGTCGGAGCTAATATATCTGGTGATTTGAGTTTAAGGAATTAGGGTTTCAGGACTGATGTAAAAGCTGATGCCTCCAAAAAATAAATAATGCAATATAAATATTATTTGTGAGTGCTTTGTTTTTGGCTTGCAATTTGGGAAGTAGTTGCAGCATCTATGAGATTGCGTTGGGTAAGGAAAGAAGCTCTTGTGGATGACTTATTAATCAACTATGCCTTAAAATCCTATTGTGTTTTATTCATAGCACTTCTTCTGTTTCAATTTTAGTGTCACAGTTGGAATTTCGAGATTCAAACACTTTTAAACTTTGATCGTTAATTTGGACATAGAAGCTTTAAGTTTTTTGAAATAAAATTTTGTATATCTGAAAACTATGCATAAAGTACTAAAATTAACAAATTAAAAATATTTTAAAGGCATATAAAGAAATGCGGTCAAAGAAACAGTTGGCTTGACCTCGATATTTCAACTATGCCACATTAATTGAGACATATGGAGTATTTTATTGGCTGATGTAATGGATATTTGTTATCGACTATATGAATCCTCTGTATCCGTCCCATTTTATCGGGTCCATTTCATTTTCATCCTAAATAATTTACCTTATAAGCAAATTATGGGCTCTCTAATGTTCTTACTAAATAATTTATCTCATAAGGCAAAATTACGGTTCTCTGTATCTCATACTTATCCTTACACGAACAAACAATGGGCGAGTTATTAGGGAGGAGGAGGAGGTCGCACAAAAAGATGCATCATCCATACTTAAGAGGAAGGGAGGATGTGCTCCTCCTCCTTCTGCTGCTTCTTCTTCTACTTTTATCCTTTAATGCTTCTTTTGAAATGTTTTGGTTACTTTTCTGTAGAGGATGAGGAGGATATTATTGTTACATTGTATTTTGAAAGGTATAAGTGCACACTATTGTAACGTCAAATACTTTCTGTTCCGTCTTACTTTGAAATGTTTTAGTTAGAGTTTGCAAATTGTACTTGCTAGCCTCTATTTCTGTTCCACCTTTTGATAATAAATAAAGAAGCAATTCTTTCGAGCAAAAATAAGATCCCAAGAGAAAAGGACAAAACGATACGAGGTGTCTAATAGTTCAGTCTAATTTAAACTTTTAGCGAGAAACAGGAGGGCTTTCTAAGGGGTAGAATTGAGTTTTGGGCAGTTGAGGAGTAATCTCTGATCCCTTATTTATTTTTGGTATACCATGTAGTTCCAGGCTGCATAGAGGATTCAATATCTTTTGTAGAGAACCATATCTTTTTGGTATACTTCTTGTATAAGGCTGATTATGGCCTTGTAATTAATGAAATTGTTTATCTGATAAAAATAAGTTAAAACTTTAGTGATTAAACTATTGTCTGTAAATCTCTATGCCTTGAGACATAGCTCAACTGTCTGTCTAAAGTCACTGTTTTGAGCATGATTTCTTGATTTATTTCCAGTTTCAGACTTGAAAATTACCGACATCTGAAGAAGTATCAAAGAACAGTTAAAAATGTCTCGGAAAGGATTGATGGAGCAGGACCTGAGTAAGTTGGATGTAACAAAGTTGCATCCACTTTCACCAGAGGTTATTTCTCGTCAGGCTACAATAAATATTGGTAAACTGCTCACTAATGAACATGTATTTCTATTATTCTATATGTGCACTGCATTTTGGTTTCTTTGTATTCTTTGAGAAACTCTTTTATACATTACTGGCATCAGACTGAATTTAGGTTCATTATCCAGGTACCATTGGGCATGTGGCTCATGGAAAGTCAACAGTTGTAAAAGCTATATCTGGAGTGCAGGTACGCATTTGTTCTGGAATCTGAACCTTCACTTAAGTATGTCTTTGTTTTTATCAGTTTCCTTTTAGTTATAAAACAAATAATACATTGATCTTTTCTTTCAAAAAAAAAAACCCAGTAGATTGATCATTGTAACTGTAAATACATGGCCTTATATTACTTTTGAATTCATGGATAAACCATTTGAGCATGTATTAAATGTCTAAGCGTTTACTACTATTTGTTTGCTGCACATTCTTGCTAAAAGTATTTTGAGGTTGGTTATAACTTATAACATATAAGAATAACTAAGTATTTCAAGGTTTTTCCTCTTTTTTGAGTTATGATTGAATATTGTTACTCTGTGCGGCATATATTATGGCGTGAGATGTAACCTCATTATTATGGGGAAGTTATCTGGAGTTATCAGCTGTTGAGACCATTAATGATTTGCATGTATTTTTAGCTTATTATGAATTGATTGCCTTGATAAATTGACCACCAAGATAGTTTGTCTGATTATGTCTACCTACTTTGATCGTACTGCATTTGTCATAACGAATTCATGCTACAAAATTTTTGAAAGCTAAGCACATGCTGATTTGGGCAACCTAAGATTCTATTGTCCTCTAGAAAGAAACTAATTATCTGTCTTGCCTTATTTATGCAGACTGTTCGTTTTAAAAATGAGCTAGAAAGAAACATCACAATTAAGCTTGGATATGCTAATGCTAAGATATATAAATGTGAAGAAGACCGCTGCCCTAGACCCATGTGCTACAAGTAAGTACTTGAATTTGAATGGAACTGTTCTTTGCTCATTTGTGTCACTTTTATGCTGTAACGGTGTATCCTTTTCAGGGCATATGGAAGTGGAAAAGAAGACGGTCCCATGTGTGATGTCCCCGGTTTCGAGACCTGTAGGATGAAATTGCTGAGACATGTATCTTTCGTTGATTGCCCCGTAAGCTTCTCACCTACCATTTACAGTATGTTACTGCCATTTTACTTGAGTATTGGGATGTGACAGAAGATGATAGTTCTTTGTTGTTTGATTTTGTGCAAATATGGATACTCTAATGAAAATCTTAAGCTGTCATAATTCAGGAAATACACCAACATGATGGTATCAAGATAATCTTTAAATGGGTCATTTCTCTTCTTTTTTTTTTGATAATGTTCTTTATGTTCTGTTAACGCATTTAATGTTCATGCTACTCGTGGTTACAATTAGCTGTGTCTTGGATTTGATGAAAGACTAGGAGTTTTTGTTTTCCTTAGTTTTCGGTTTCTAGTTTCCCCTAGGGTTCTAGTCTATCGGTAAGAGTGCATTGTGCGACGTTTGGGCTAGGCGCACATCGCTAGTATCTAATTGAAGAAGGGTAGAGGGGTTGGCCTATTATCCACCGAGTTGTAAATTGTGCACCACTGGTCCTCGATGTTTTCTCGGTTATATAAAAAAAAGGAAAAAGTTTCTGCCTCCTGTTTTTGCGGTCTTCTTAACTGTCATACCTTCTCTAGGAAGAAGCAAGTTCAGCTAGTTGGTCTCTATCTAAAGAAAAGTTGGTAAATCTCATAGCTGCATCTGTTACCGCCATGAGAATCTGTAGATGCTGTTTTTATGATCTCAGGTTTTGGATATTTAAGCCCGTGAGCATGCAGTAGGTTACTTTATGTGGAGAGATTCTTTTAACCTCATTCTATGGAGAGATTCTCTTAACCTCATTCTATGGAGAGATTCTTTTCTGTAGGTTTTTGTATTAGTAGATACTTTTTAATACTAAGTGAGGCTCTTTTGTCTTGTAAACTTCCATCGACTGCATTGCAGCTCACTTTTGGAAGGTACAGAACCCTTACACGATACAGCAGAGGCCCCAAAACCCGGCTTGCCCCTTTTCTAGAGTATATAAGGGGAAAGAGATCCTTGTTTTAGAACTGTCATTGACTGCATTACTGCTCCCTTTTAACAGGTTTGGGACCCTTGCGGTATATGATACAAATACCTGATATACCCCTTTTTAGACTGCAAGGGGAAAGAATACTTTTAAAGTTATCATAACAAAGTCGAACACATATGGTCACATATTGACAGTAGTCAAAATGATCTCGACACGCCGATGGTCTGACATTTGTAGGAACTTTTGTCTGTTGGTCTGATCTGTAGGATTCTTTTTGATTCTTTACCTTTGTTAAAACTTAAGAAGATAGAATATATGTTATCCGCGTATATTCTTTTGTGAGTCTCTGCACTATTCTTTTGCAATGTGTCAATCTGTAAACACTTCCCCTACATGTAGTCTTTTGCAAAGCACCTAGGTTCATTGTCTGATTTTTCGCCATCAGCAAGACATTTAATTTCCTGATATAGAATGCTTTTGTATTGTGAAATTTACTGCAGGGTCATGATATTCTCATGGCTACTATGCTTAATGGAGCTGCAATTATGGATGGAGCATTACTTCTAATTGCTGCTAATGAGAGCTGTCCCCAACCTCAGACTTCTGAACATTTAGCTGCTGTAGAAATTATGCGGCTCCAACACATAATAATTCTCCAAAATAAGGTTGATCTAGTTCAGGAAAATGTTGCCATTAACCAGCATGAGGCAATTCAGAAATTTATTCAGGTCAGTGTAATTGGTTTACCCCTTTACTGTGTCAATGCTTATCTTAAGGCTGTATCTTTATACCTCATTTCAATACCTTGTTCAGGGAACTGTTGCTGATGGAGCCCCAGTCGTACCAATCTCTGCGCAATTGAAGTACAACATCGATGTTGTTGCTGAATATATTGTGAAGAAAATTCCCATTCCTGAGAGGAATTTCATTTCACCACCAAATATGATAGTCATCCGATCATTTGATGTTAATAAACCTGGTTTTGAAGTTGATGATATCAGAGGCGGTGTCGCTGGTGGCAGTATACTGAAGGTATGTCCTTATATTCCGTAAAGCAAACAAATGCTACAACTCATACCTTCTTTTCCTTCACGGTTTCCTTGATTGACGAAGGGCACAAATTTCTAATGCGACAGATGTCCTTTCGTTATACCTAATGCTTATGCTAACCGTTACATAGAGAATGAAAATCTGATTGAAAGATGGACCAAGTCAAATGAGCAAGTAAATGTTTTTCTGCAGGGCGTCCTGAAGGTAAATCAACTCATTGAGGTTCGTCCCGGTATTACTGTCAAGGATGAGAGTGGCAACATTAAGTGTACCCCAATATATTCAAGAATAGTGTCATTGTTTGCTGAGCAAAATGAGCTACAATTTGCTGTGCCCGGAGGCCTCATTGGAGTTGGAACAACTATGGATCCAACATTGACTCGTGCTGATCGATTGGTCGGACAGGTTCTTGGGGAGGTTGGCTCACTTCCTGAAGTGTTTGTTGAACTGGAGGTAAATCACTTAGACATCAGTTTCAGACTCGTTTAGAACAAAAGGAACATCACTATTCTTCTTCTTCCAAATCACATCACTTTGTAATGCAGGTAAATTTCTTCTTGCTCCGCCGTCTTCTGGGAGTGAGGACAAAGGACACGGAAAGGCAGGGTAAAGTCTCAAAGTTGGCCAAGGGAGAGATTCTCATGTTAAACATAGGATCTATGTCAACTGGGGCTCGTGTTGTCGCTGTTAAGAATGTCTTTGCAAAACTGCAATTGACATCACCTGTGTGTACCAGCAAAGGTGAGAAAATTGCTCTTAGCAGGAGAATTGAGAAGCACTGGCGTCTCATCGGTTGGGGCCAAATCCAAGCTGGTATCACCCTTGATGTTCCACCTTGCCCAATCTGAGTGAACTACACACAAACACGATTTTGACATTTAGATGTGGAAAGTCATACAATGGTTAGGAACTATAAAAGATTATCTTAAATTTCGAATACTTTGTAATTTGCTATGTTTCCTTTTTCTTATTTACGACTTCTCTTTGTTTTCTCTTATTTTCCTCTTTGTTCTAGTGGTTGTACCTTGTAATTCATTAGTTGTTGAGGGTGGATATTATTCCTATGAGTTTCATCTGAAACATCGAGGTTGCGGCACATGTTCATCTAAAAGTTTAAACTATTACAAATTTATTTGCATTTCATGTGACTCGATTCATACAGTGAGATTTACATTTAGAATTTTATCTGATAATATCATGTAGAATTATGTTATCTTTTCATTTGAGGGTACTTTTATTTGTTTATTTGTATATATATACTTGCAACAACTTTTGTAATTATATGTGGGGTAAATATCTTAGTGTGTTTTAAAAAATAAAGATCCTTTTGACACAAGTAGGTCGTGATTACATGAAAGGCCAAAAGAGGTAGCCTTTCTCGTGCCTAGAGGCCACCTACTATTCACATAGTTTAAATTATATACATTGACAATTAACTAGTGCTTGTCATAGAAGCGTATATGTAATTATTTTATATTTGAATTAATTATATGAATATATTTAACATTGTTAGTATATATAACGTCTTTCTCTTGGAAACTTCTTTTTATATTATAGGATGATGCAACGTGGGTGGTTCTTCTTATTGAAGGGAAGTTTCTAGGTACTAGAGTCATAATGACCAAGTAGCTTCAATTATACAAGTGGCCTACCAAATTGTTCCACTTTTTGACTATCCATTTCTTATATAATAATACAATATAATGCAACTTTGGTTTGTGTCTTTAAACTTGGTAGATTCATTCACCAAAGACTTTGTAATATTATTTTCAAGTCTTTGGAGTTCTCTTTGGGACTCAAAATGGCTGGCAATATGACAAGAATCATCTCCAAATTCAAATCTTCTTATTGTCTTGTTGATGGTAGCTTTCCCTTGAATCTTGTAACAAGGTGAGTTGATCTTTTTGTACCAATTCAATATTTTGTTATGAATTTGAAACAAAACATGTGTTTGTAAAAAATATTTCTCTAGGGGTAAAGTCTGTTCTCAGACCTTACTAGTGAGATTATACTGAATATGTTGTTATTATTGTTGTTGACAAAGAAGAAAATATTGTAGGAGAGGGTATTGTGCAACACAAGCAGAAGAAGGGTCAACAAAAAGGGATCATCAACAAAAAATAGTGAAAGATCAGAGGGTAAATTCTGTTTCTTCAGAGTCATCATGGGTACCAGACCCTGTCACTGGATATTACAAGCCTTCAACTCAGACTGAAGAAGGGATTATCAACAAAAATAACAACAAAAACACTAATAAACCATAGTTGAAAGAAAAAATCCAAAAGGAAAATATTACTACTATGTGTCAATTCAATTATATATACTATAGTAGCTTGATTGTTGTTTCCTAATTTGTTGTGTTATCATTTATATGTTATTACTTATTTTTTTTCTCCATTGTTTTCCTAATGACTTGTTCACTACTATATTCCCTTTTCATACTTGCTTTAAAATGTTGTTCTTGAGATGACAGTCTCACTTCACAAGATAGGTGTAAGATCTGCGTACACACCAAACTCCTCAGACCCCACTCGTGAAATTACATAGCATTTCAATGGAATTCTCTTAATAAATTTAAGTATAAGCGTACAGGCGGGGTTTAAAAAGGATAAAATATACACAATCTTATCTTTACTTTTATGGGGTAGAGAGATGGTTTCAATTGACCATCAACATCCCTCCTCATAAAGTTTTTCTTTTAAATCTTCGGGGCGCCAGAAAACGTCAATATCCATGGGCTAGTACACAAGAAAAACTAAGAAAATTGTGTAATTCCTAAAAGTTGGCCCCTTAATGCTATGTTTTAAAAAATGGTGGGACTATATGTAATACGTCATTATGGAGTTCCTCATAATTTCTTTCCAGAAAACCTTCCAGGTGCCAGAAGGCGCCAATATCCATAGGCTAATACACACGAAAAACTAAGAAAGTCATGTAATTCTTAAAAGTTGACCCCTAAAAGCAAAAATATGCCATAAAAATGGTGGGACTATACGTAATGCTCTCACAACTTCTTACGGAGGTCCTCATAATGTCTTTTCAGAAAAAACCTTCCGGGCACAAGAAGGCGCCAATATCCATGTGCTGATACACACGAAAAAACCAAGAAAGTTGTGTAATTCCTAAAAGTTAGCCCATAAATGCAAAAATATGTCATAAAAATAGTGGGATATACGTAATGCTCCCCAACACATTACAATGGTACTCATAATTTTTTTTCAGAATAACCTTCCGAGAGCAAGAAGGCGCCAATATCCATGGGCTAATACACACGAAAAAATTAAAAAGTCGCGTAATTTCTAAAAGTTGGCCCCTAAATGAAAAAATATGCCTTAAAAATGATGGGACTGTACATAATGTTCCCCCAACACATTACAGAGGTCCTCATAAAGTTTTTCCAGAAAAACTTTTGAGGCGTCAGAAGGCGTCAATATTCATGAGCTAATACACACGAAAAATCAAGTAAGTCACGTAATTTATAAAATTTGTCCCCTAAATGCAAAAATATGCCTTAAAAATGGTGGGACTATACGTAATTCTCCCCTAACCCATTACAGAGGTCCTCATAAAGCTTTTAGAAACCTTTCGAACGCAAGAAGGCGCCAATATCCATAGGTTAATACAAATGAAAAACCAAGAAAATTGCGCAAGTCCTAAAAGTTGGCCCCTAAATGCAAAAACATGCTTTAAAAATGGTGCTACTATACGAAATTCCCCCCCAACATATTACGGAGGTCATCATAAATTTTTCAGAAAAAACTTTCGAGAGCTAGATGGCGCCACTATCCATGGCTAATACACACAAAAAATCAAGAAAGTAGTGTATGTTCCTAAAAGTTGGCCTTTATATGCAAAAATATGCCTTAAAATGGTGGTACTATACGTAATGTTCCCCCAACTTATTACGGAGGTCCTCATAAAGTTCTTTCAGAAAAACCTTCCTGGCGCTAACATTCATGGGCTAATGCACATGAAAAACCAAGAAAATTACGTATTTCATAAAAGTTGGCCCCTATATGAAAAATATGCCTTTAAAAATAGTGGGACTATACATAATGCTCCCCCAACTCATTACAAAGGTCATTATAAAGTTTTTTTCAAAAAATCTTCGGAGCGCCAGAAGACGTCAATATCCATGGGCTAATACACACGAAAAATTAAAAAAGTTGTGTAATTCCTAAAAGTTGGCTCCTAAATGCAAAAATATGCCTTAAAAATTGGTGGGACTATATATAATGCTCCCTCAACTCATTACTGAGGTCCTCATAAAGTTTTTTCTGAAAAACCTTCCAGGCGCCATAAGACGCTCACATCCATGAGATAATACACACGAAAAATTAAGAAAGACGCGTAATCCTAAATATTGGCCCCTTAATACAAAATATGCATTAAGAAAATGGTGGGACTATACGTAATGCTCCCTCAACTCATTACGAATGTCCTCATAATTTTTTTTCCAGAAAAACCTTTCGGGCGCCAGAAGGCGCCAATATCAATGGGCTAATATACACGAAAAACCAAGAAAGTCGCATCATTTCTAAAAGGTTGACCCATAAATGCAAAAAATATGTCTTACAAAATGGTCAGACTATACGTAATGCTCCTCATGAATATTTTTTGTGTGTTAGCCCTTGGATATTTTAGTGATATGACTTCTGAATGATTTCTTTGTGAAACATTTACGGAACCTCCGTAGGGAGTTGTGGGAGAAGTACGTACAATATCACCATTTTTAGAGTCCATTTTGGATATTTAGTGGCCAATTTACATGAATTAGACAATTTTCTCATTTTTTGGTGTATATTAGCCGATTAATATTTTGGTGATACGACTTCCAGACGATTTCTTTGTGAAACCTTTATGAACCCTCCGTAGGGAGTTGGGGGAGGAGTACGTAAAGTCTCAACATTTTCAAAGTCCATTATGGGTAATTAGGGACCAATTTACAGGAATTAGGCGATTTTCTCATTTTTTTTGTATGTGTTAGCCCATGAATATTTTGGTGATATGACTTTCAGACGATTTCTTTGCGTAACTTTTACGGAATCCTCTTTAGGGAGTTGGGGGAGCGGTATGTACAGTCTAACCATTTTTAGAGTCCATTTTAGGTATTTAGAGGGCAATTTACAGAAATTTGACGTTTTTCTCAATTTTTTGTATGCGTTAGTCCATGAATATTTTGGTGATATGGTTTCCTGATGATTTCTTTGTGAAACCTTTATAGAACTCTCAATATCGAGTTGGGTGGAGCAGTACGTATAATCTCACCATTTTCAGAGTCTATTATGGGTACTTAGTCCATGAATTTTGGGTAATATGTGATTCCCAACGATTTTTAGCCGATATTTTTTTGGATGTCCCTAAAGACCTTAGTAATGGCGTGCGTAGGTACGGAAGGAAAAACTTCAACATTTTCAAGTTCAAATGAGGTTCGGAACGGAAAATACCGAATTCTCCATTTTATGTGTGCTATAGTCCATGAATTTTGGGTGATATGTGATTCTAATAGGTTTTTGGCTGAATTTTTTTGTGGGCATCTGTGAAAACCTTAGTAATAGTGTGCGCTAGTCAGAAGGGGCAAAGTTCCGCATTTACAAGTTCAAACGAGGCTCGAAATGGGAAATATCAAATTCTCTATTTTACGTGTACTATAGTCTATGGAGTTTGGGGTATATGTAATCCCGAAAGGTTTTTGGCCGAAATTTTTTGTGGTCATCCGTGAAGACCTTAATAATGGCATGCGTTGGTCTGGATTGATAAACATTTGCATTTTCAAGCGTAAACGAGGTCCGAAATGGGAAATACCGTATTCTCCATTTTACGTGTTCTATAGTCCATGAGTTTTGGGTGATATGTGATTCCGTTGGAATTTTTGCCAATTTTCTTTGTGGACTTCCGTGTAGACCTTATTACACAGTTTAAAACTCAGTGGATAATAGTCTTGCTCTTTATCATTGTCCACTGACATACCTGGTTTTTATTGGTGGTCGAACCACACATCATGCGCTACGCTTTATCCTTGGACCAAAGCCGTGTGGGCTTTCTATTATTCTAATGACTTGACCTCTCTATTTAATTTTCCCCTTCCTAATTGCTATGTGGGGGAATAGAGATGTAGTTTTTTAGGTTGTTTGCCCTTGTTGGGAGATACTTCCTTGTAAATTCTCCCAAGTTAATGCATATTTGGATTTCAAAATCCATACTCTCTATGTTCCATGTTAATCTGTATATTCAATTTTCCCTTTTGTTTATGATTTATCTATTATATTAATTGAAAGGACAGTTTGATTACAAGAACAATTATATAAAAATTTAATTAGTTAAATGCGTCAATAATTATGTAAATTTTATAGAATGATGTCAAAAAGGTCCCAAATGGCAAATATTTGAACTAGTTAATGCACTCATAAAGTTGTTGATAGTTGCCAGTAAAGCTTATCATTTTGTTCATAATGATCCTTTTACTGACGACTATAACCACCGCTAAATCTTTTTAAAGTTGTTGCTAAATGTAATTATTAGTGGTGACTATAACCGCCACTAAACCTTCTTAAAAATTGTTGCTAAATGTGTTTATTAATGGAGGCAATAACTGCCGCTAAAACGTATAAATGGTGTTGCTAAAAATGTTAATATTAGCGGTAACTATAATCGCCATTAAAACTTTTAAAAGTTGTTTTAAAACGTAATTAGTGGCGACAACAAGTGCCACTAATACACATAAATGTTGCTGCCAAAATTTCTTTTAGTGGCAATTCTAGCCGCCACTAATTCTTTTTAAAGTTGTTGCTAAAAGTTTTATTAGTGACGACCTAAGCCAGTCAAAATTGTTGCTAAAAAGCTAATTAGATGCGACCAGAACCGCCGCAAAAACTTTTTAAAGTTGTCGCTAAAAGGCCTAGTTAGTGGTGACTATAACAGCCGCTAAAACTTTGAAAGTTGTTGCGAAAAGCCGTTTTTAGTGGCGACTATAACCGCCGCTAAAAGTTTAAAAATTTGTCGCTAAAAGGCCTAATTAGTGGCGACTAGAACCGCCGCTAAAACTCTGTAAAGTAGTCGCAAGAGGTCTTTTTAGTGGCGACTATAACCGCCGCTAAATCTCTTTAAAGTTGTCGCTAAAAGTCCGAATTAGTGGCAAAGGTCTAATTGGTGGCGACTTTAATTGCCGCTAAAACCTTTAAAAGTTGTCGCTAAAAGGCCTAATCAGTGGCGACTTTAATTGCCGCTAAAACCTTTAAGAGTCGTCGCTAAAAGGCCTAATCAGTGGCGACTTTTATGGCCGCAGTTGTCGCTAAAGGTCTAATCAGTGGCGACTATAACCGCTAAAGCTTTTAAAATTTGTCGCAAAAGGGCCTAATTAGGGGTGACTATAACCGCCGCTAATTTAATTTCCTTGTTATTTATATTGAAATGGTTATAAATATTCTTTTTTAATTCTCCAAATCCGTTTAGTGTAATTTAATGATTTCACTAATATATTTTTTTCTCCATTTTTCTTGATTTTTATTTTATTCAAGATAGTTTGTTGATTACCCACTTGAATATTTGTTTTTTTAAAAAAAAATAAAAAAATCTTTAGGTATTGAACAACTTAAGTAGTCTTAAATCTATGTTAAGTTTAAGATATATACTTGACCAACAAAAAATTAGAAATACGTTGTGCCATCAATGATCTTTTTAGTGGTACATCACACCTTAAAATTAATAATAATTTTATGTTTATATGTATTTGATTTAACTAATTAAATGGAATAGAAAATTCTTCAAAAAAATTGTCCGGTCCGGTGGTTATAATCTACTTTGACCCAATTACATGAAATAAACACTCATAATAACACAAGGGTATAATAGGAAAGAAATTTTTTGTAGAGTTTTAAATCAAACACAAAATTAAGTGGAAATTAGTCAACCAAACACTAGACAAAAAATAATCCCTGCACTATTAATTCCTACATTACTAATCATTGCATTACTAATCCCTGCATTACTAATCCCTGCATTATCAATATTTGTACCAAACGACCCTAAAAGTACAACGGTGAAATCTTAGATGCATGACAATGTGATATTCATGCAAAACACACAGACAAAACTGACACCAAAAAAAAAAAAGTTCATCAAGATATATATATATACACAAATCAAATTTTTTTCTCCAACAGACAAAAAAATAGTGAACAGAGACATTTACAGCCTCTTGTGACTTGTGAGTTATCTGCAAATCAGGTCACCATGAATGGTTACTTTTATCTACTTGTCCTATTTACACATGTATATATAAGCAAACAAATAATCAATATATGAGGTAGACATAACAATAAGCCAAAAAGTCAGACTTTTACCCTACCATTTTAGATTAAGTTCATTGTCCAAATGGTCACTCTATTATTACGTTTCGGGTATATCAGATACAGTCTCTCTATCTTAAGATAACGTTTGTGTATATACCACTTTGCTCGGATCTCATTTATGAGATTATATTAATATATTGTTATTGTATTGTTGTTGTGTACATGCCACGATATTTCTAAAAGATTCGAATAGTATAACACAATGATTGAAAATTACGTAGTAAAGTCATATTTATGTATTTTGTTTGAGAAATCATTTTTATGTGACAAATGCTAAATCAAGAAATGAGTGTTGAAAAATTCAGAAAACCTAGTTAAAATAATTATAGAAAAATGACTTTTATGTGATAAAATTAAATAACCAACAATAAGTTGAACACATGAAATTCTAACATGTATGCTAGTTAAGTTAGTGTTAGGTGTCGATTATCATATGCCCCCTTGATTTAAAACCTTTTTGGCATGTGTTTTCCATCTACCAAACATGTGATACTATTTTGACTTGGATCTTAGAGACTTGAAGATTATTCTAAATTTTTTTTTTAAAAACATGATTAGTTGTGTCCACCAATTCTTGCACATGAGTAACTTGTTCTTTATAGATCTATTGGCTTTTTGGCCAACTAGAAAAGTAGGCATATAAACTAGTCATGAGACTCCTAGATGGAGACATTTAGATGTAAAAAGAGTTCCAAAATTTCATTACAAAAAATATACTTTAATTATTATGATTCCCTACACTCCCATCATTGTCAATCAAAGATTTGAAAGTTTGGTATAGCGAGGACTTTAAAGGTGTGACTTATTGAACAACAAATGAAACGAAAAACATAGAGATCAAAACTCCAATTCCAATACAAACAAAAAAATGTTGGATAATTTCTTTTTGTATGCCTATGTTTTAGTTAGAAGAGTTATTCGATATCTTTGTTAGTGGAAGATAACAAGCAGAGGTGAATATAGCCTACGGGTTCATTGAAATCTAATAATTTTAACTCAAACCAATAAATAGAATGAGTTGTAGTTAAATCTTGAATTTGCCTATGATAGCAAGTATTTTGTTAGACAAAGTACTCAACAAAATAATCGAGATGAACACAAGATAACCCTACACGGTTAATATAAAAGAGTTCTTATACAAAATTATGTTTTCATTCACAACAAAGGAGGAAATACATGATTTAATTGTAATTGCTCTCATTATAAATCATTACAAACAATTGATCAAACAAAAAGAAGAGAACTCATTCTTTAATCATCTCTATGCCCAAAAACTACAAAAGGTTTGAATTCAAGTCAATCATCATCATTCTACATTGTCATACAAAAGTGATAATTGTCCACTAAAAACAGCAAAATCATGAGAAATCAACATCCACCTTACAACAAGATCAAAAAAAGAAGGAAGAGCTCTAATAAACAGTGATGAAACAGAGAAATTAGTTGATAAAACCTGATAAATAAACATAGTTTCTACACAAGAATATAATGCAAATTTGTGTAATAGTATCAGTAGTAGTAGTAGCTATGGAGGAATCAGATCAATCTTACAGCTTTGCTTTCAACGACTCGTTCTTTCTGGATCAATAGCTCCAATCCCCGCCTGCTCAAAACGTTAGCGTCTTTCACTTAAATTAGATTAAAAGAAGTTTCTTTCTAGCTGCTAACAGTCAACAAAGAAGGAATTGCATCCAAGTTTGGAGTAGCATTCTTGTTATCATTTGAATTTGAATCTTCTCTTTTCACACTTGATGATGTTTTACTAAAAGCTCTCATTGGACTAGCTAAGGCCCATCCCCAATTCTTACTTCTTCCATTAGCAATATGATGGGATTTTCCATTCAGATTATTTACTTCAGAAGAAAGCAAATATGATAATATGCCACCACAGTTAACTCTTTCTTTATGATGAACAGATGAAAATCTTGGTTTGCTTTCTCTTTGTGACTCGATTCTTCTTAATGTGCAATCTCCAAAACCTGTCGAGATTTTTTCAAATAAATCACCTGAAAAACTCCTACTTCCACAACCAACAGATCTTGATCTTGCTACTTTATTGTTAAATGAAGTCTCATTGGGACTCTCATTCTCTTCCACTACAACAATCTCTTCTTTCTTCTTCTCCTTTGATGTTTTAGAACTGTTCATAGATGATCCTGTTGAAGACGTAATTAAGTAAATAAAAATGTTCCAAATGATAACTTATAAGATGGTTAGACACTAAAATATGATACTAATAAAGTGGACAAGAAAGAAGTACGGTTTTCGAGTCTCATTGCCACCGACTTATCGAAAAGAATTTACATTTCTTTATCAACTTACACGTTCAGATAAAAGTATTACACACTTCAACATGATAACAAAGCAGACAAAACTACTATGTTCATAGCTCATCAGCCACCAATTCATCAAAATGAATTTCCAAGGGACATTTCCACAAATGGCCATTTTTTTAGTCCATTCTTTGAATTCTATCCCCATTTAGTCACTAGTCTAAGTTTGTCCCAAAAAAATCATTCCAACTACTTTTAAAGGCAAGATTTAGCTCACTCAACTAACAAGAGACATATATTAAGATAGTGTTTGGCCATAGATTTTGGATTTCCAAAAACTGATCTAATTTCACTTTCACTCACAAAGTTGAACTTTTCTCCAAGCAAAATGAATGTTCAAACACAACTTCAAATTTCAAAAACTCAAAGTTTCAAATTTCAACTTCAAAATCTATGGTCTAACGAGAGCTAAGAGTCAGATAATTTCCACATGCTTAGTCCATGAAAAAGAATAAGACCAGCACATAAAGGGGGTGTTAAAGATATAATTAAGTAAATAAACATAATACTTCTATCTAACAACTTAAACTTTTAGACGACACAAGAGTTTTTTTTACCTGTGGAAGAATAATGCTTTGAGGATGAGTAATGAAGAAAAGACCAGAACCCTTTTCTGTGAGGACCATAATCTTCACTTTCATTAGCTTCCAAGAAATGCAAATGATTTCTTGGGGTTGTAGTTGACTTACTTCTCTTTAAAACAATGCCAGAATCTGAACCAGAACTTGCCATATTAACATTAACATTACTATTACTACCCTTCTTCAAAAAATGCATTTTTGATTTCCTAATATTGTTTTCATAAGGATGATAGTTAACACAATCAGTGGTATTTTTGTTAGTTGTTGGGACTTGTAGGGTTGAAGTTGTAGTAGTGGAAGAAGTGGCTACAAAATCAGATCTTGAACTAGAGGAAGAAGAAGAAGAAGGGAAAATGGAAGAAGAAAAAGAAGAAGAAACCAACTTTCCAAGTTTTTCTTGAAGGCACAAAGCACAGATCCCACCTGGGGAACTGTTCTTATAAGGATGATTCATACATTGCATATTCCCATCACCTATATCTTCTTGAATCCCTTCCATTACCATTTTCACAGCAAACAATGGGGAAAAATTGAATCTTGATAAACCCCAGCTGACAAAACACTGTCAAAATGAAGAAAAAATTGAATCTTGATAAGCCCCAGTTGACAAAACAAACACACACTAAGAAAAGGGGGAAAAGATTACCCCAGTTGATGAAACACACACAAATGCACACACTGTGAAAATGGAAAAAAGATTGAAACTTGTTAAAGCCTAGATGACAAAACACACCTATGAAAAGGGGGAAAAGATTGAAACTTGTTAAAGCCTAGATGACAAAACACACCTATGAAAAGGGGGAAAAGATTGAATCTTGTTAAAGCCTAGTTGACAAAACACACCTATGAAAAGGGGAAAAGATTGAATCTTGATAAACCCCAGCTGACAAAACACACACTATGAAATGGGGGGAAATTGTATCTTGATAAACCCCACTTGACAATGCACACACTATTAGAATGACGCAAAAAGATTGAATCTTGATAAATCCCAGCTGACAAAACACACAAAAATGCACACACTGTGAAAATGGAAAAAAAGATTGAATCTTGATAAAGCCTAGTTGACTGTGAAAATGGGAAAAATATTGATTCTTGATAGACCCCAATCTCACACACACAGTGAAAATGGGGCAAAAACTGAATCTTGATAAATCCCAGCTGACAAAACACACACACACACACACTCTGTTATATGCTTTAGTTTCTATTCTTGATGCATATAATGTTGAAAGCCACTACTAGAGCTTAACTTCAATGGATTGATTATTTATTTTTAGGATTTTTTTAGAGGATTAAGCTAGTAGTATAAAGAAGGAGAAATATGGGGAGATACTGGAGAAGCAGTAAGCTAGACAAATATGGTCAAAGAACAAAGGTGGTGTAAAGTGAGTGCAAAAATAGAAGAGTTGTGGCATTGAAGTAAGGAGAAAATGTTAGTCCCCAAAAGCACATGGAATCCTGACTAAGCTCTGTAATTTAAAATACTCAATGTAATCTCGTAGATCATTTTCAATAAACCCTCGATTTAAGTAAAAATATTATAAAATAATTTGAAAAAAGTTACAAAAATAAAGAAGCCAAGACAAAATATATGACATAACATAAATAAATAAAATTGTAATTGTAACAAAATAATATGATAATTCAATAAAAAATATTAATATTAACATAAATGATTATGAAAACATAGGATGCTTTAATTATTTTTATTAAATTGTCAGTCTTGTTATACGTCAAAGAGACATATCCAACGTTTAAAAGTGTTCTGGAAGAGTTAGGGAGTTAGAATATAATATATAGTCCATATATTATATTATATTAACTCTATATATGAGTGAATATATTGATGGCCTTTTGAAAATAATATTTTTTAATATGTTAAAATATATCATAGAGTAAAAAAGGTTATGTAGTGTTAATATCCATCAGCGGACCTAGAGTAGTAATACTGAAATTATTTAAATTTAATATTTTCGATACAAAATATAAATTTATACATAAGAATTTACTAAAATATTAGTATAAAAAAAAGTGCTTCGTATTTGGGATCAAATTCCTCGTGTGAATGCCGTCTCATGATATTCCTGATAGAAAGATTATATGATCTGTTTCTTAACGTGTGCATGTGTTTCGATTTAAGTTTGAATAAGTTATTGATCTGTATATCTATTAGTGATACGTTTTATCTTATCAAAAATTAGATTGATATGTAATTTAATTAATTCATAGATAATTTTTTCAAAATATTTTCAATCTTTTATTTGATATTACTACTAGTACTACTATATTTTTATTAAAATCTGAGTCTCAAAACCAACAGCTGTTCCATAGGAGCATGGACCATCTTTGCTTGCACACGATGCAAGATCTGTAAAATGTTGTTGACTTGTTATCAGTTATTACCACTGAATATTTATTTATTTTTATATAATATAGGCCTAGTGATCAATACTTACTTATATTATTACATTTTTTATGTTTTAGAGTTATAAAATTAGAATACATGAATTTATTTATTTTTTATTGTGTGTATATACATGATGATTTTTTTTAATCTGATCGACAAATTTCGATTGATTTGAAATTTAGTGAGTTCTTTGAAAATAGTCTAGTGACTCATAGGTTTGTTATGACAAATGTCGTTTATTTTGACGTTTTTGGGGTCATGAATTTCGTTGTTTTGCTTGTATTGATATACCTGAATATAATTGACAAATTCTTATTAACTTGAAATTTGATGAATCCATCGAAAACGGTACACTGACCAATACTCGCCATGTTCTCCATGACAAATAAAATTTATTTTGATACTTGTTAAATTAGGTCTTAGGCCTAACTCACACCCCAAAAGCTAGCTCAAAGGGAGGAGGATTGCCCAAGCCTTTTAAGGAGTCCACCCACATCATTAATCACCGATGTGGGACTTTTGTCATTCTTTAACACCCCACCTCACGCCCAGTGCTTAGCATCTGGTGCATGGCCTAACTCACACCCCAAAAGCTAGCTCAAAGGGAGGAGGATTGCCCAAGCCTTTTAAGGAGTCCACCCATCTCATTAATCACCGATGTGGGACTTTTGTCATTCTTTAACAATACTTTGGGTCATGAATTTGATTGTTTTGGTGTTAATGCCTTCAATCATGAAATATATACGTGCAAAAGTATAATTCTTTGTATCTATCAATCAAATGAATACTAAAATTTTAGATCATTTGACCAATTATAAAACCTGTAAGAAAGGAACATATAGAGGAAGAAGAAAATTATTTGCTCCCCACATTTGATTCCTTTCTACTTGCACACATGTTGTCCCTTTTGCAATATGTTACTAGTTAAATATGTTATATTTTATGCAATTTCATTTCTAAGAAATTGTCTCAAGGAAATAGCACAATGATTAGAATTACATATGAAAAAACAAAAAATCAAAAATACAACATTCACATATCCATGGAAGCAAACAATCCAGATAACAGAAATTTCGAAATTTCGCAGTGAAAGAGAGCATGGAGATGCAACAAACAAATATTTTGATTAATATGAGAAAACCCAAAGACCATCAAATTAACCCCATTTCAGATGACGAAGAATCTACTCGAAAGGAGTATCAAGTGGAAAGATTACATTTTATAAAATCCAGTTTACTATCGAGGCATAAAAACAAACAGGGGACTGTCCGATACTCGTCTCACATTTTATTTCCAGACAACCAAGCTTTTAACTTACGTAATATAATCTAGCTCTTTGATTTTATTTCTACATTACTGACTCTTCCTTGCCAAATCCTATTAGCTGACCAGAGTAAGGAAATAACGAAGCTACGAAGTGGAAGAATGCTCACTAGCATTGCTGATCTTACAAACGCGACTTGGCTGAATCTGTTGTAGCACTCTGCAATGACCACAAAGAAAATGAATATATCAGTAAATATTTTCAAGCGGAGAGTGGGAGAGGGGTTTAAGATAAGATAAGATGACAAGCTGTTGCCCGCTCTTTTTCTAACAAGAGTTCCCGTAACACCCCATATTGACGAGTTTTGTTTCTTTATATGGAAAGCTTTACACCCAAACCCCCTTACCCAGGAACTCAAATGTGGTTCTTTCCACTTCGTTACATTAATAACTCAAATGCGGTCTTTATCCCTAAGCTATCTCTCTCGTCTAATTATGAGATGTTCTTTTTTTAGTACACCACATTTGATGCATCTGGTTACTGACTACCAGTTGCTAATGATTATAACACTCGCTAGTGTACACAGTATTCAGGATCATCTAGTGATAATATATTAGTGCTTTTACGTGACTACTAATGTGACCTTGCATTCAACAGCCAAGGATGTGTGTCAATGAAAATGATGGCCTCATGGCTGATCTGAGCTGCGGTCTAATATGTGCTGCAGATAGCAAATGGAAACCTAGTCCACTAATCCAACAAAGGAAAACTAGATACATACATTTGGAGGTAGAATAATAGAACAAAGGGTTGATACTCGCAGTAGTTGTGGCAAAAACAGAATAGAGTCAGAGATCTAAACGAAACACTACACATAGGTCCATGAAATTGCCTCAAACATTTCAAAACCTAAATGAATCCCGGAACACATAACACTAATAGAACTCAAAACACTCACCAGAGGAGCCCCCTTGGAAGCTCTTTCAGCTAGGTAGGAACAAGGCTTGAAAAAGTCTCCATACATTCTTGACCACTCATCCAATCGTGAATAGATGTATTTGGATCCAAGAGTGTCTGCCCAGAATATGATCCCTCCTCTGGCAAAGAAAGTAGACAAATCTTTCTTATTAAACAAGAAAACTTTTCTTAATAGATTCAAGTCTCTTTTAGCATGTTCATGGGACAGAGTTCACTTGGGGGGGGGGGGGGATTTGTTTTATTGACAAACGGAAAAATGTTTCTGAAACGAACCTGTAAGGAGGGAATCCCATGCCCATAATAGCGGAAATGTCAAGATCAGAAGATTTGACCGCTATGCCTTCTGCAAGCACTCTGCAGGCTTCATTTACCACAGGGAAGAAAATCATCTCTATGATATCCTTGTCCGAGAGTTTTGCCATCTGTGTCGAGTTCAAAACAATTGAGTAAAAGCAGAGTAGAATTACTGAAAATAGTCTCAAGAGTAGTATTAGTCAACAACGAGGAGGGAGAGAGAGACCTTAGGGTCAATGGTAACACCAGACATCTCTCTTGCCTTCTCAATATATTTCTTTATTTCTGGATCTGGACTCGCTTTACGTCTGTCGTTATACACATAAAATCCTCTCCGAGTAGATTCACCTACAGAAAGTGTATCAAATGTCCATTCATATATGTTTCAAATTGCGTTTTTGACTAAATAATCTGACCGGCATTTCAAAATATAGGAAACATACCAGCCCTTTTATCTTCTTGCATGAGCGGTATCAACATTGATTTGTAAGTTCTCTCCGGGAAATTCATCACAAATTGCCCGCCAGTGGCAATTGCAACACCAAAACCAACAAGATCACATAATCTGCATATGGTAAACCAAACCTTTAAAGCCAGGGCAACTTAACAGGCATGCATATCTAACCCAACAGCACTGTTATCTTTTTACCTGAAGGGGCCCATTGGCATGCCAAATTTCGTAATGACCCTATCTATGCGAAAGACGTCTGCTCCACGTTCAACTAGCAAAAGAGCAGCTTGGGTGTAAGGAAAGAACATTCTGTTGACAGCAAAACCGGTGCAGTTCCCCACCACCACAGGAGTTTTCCTTATCTTCTTGCCAACATCAAGTAAGTCTACAATTACTTGGGGCGATGTCTTTTGGGTGCGGACGATTTCCAACAATGGCATCACATGAGCCGGACTGCACCCACCAATCAATCAATTTGGCAGAACTACCAAGAAAAGTGCAACAAAAAAAAATCACAGTTCCAGAAAATATTACCTGAAAAAGTGAGCTCCAATAATACGATCTTGAGATTTGGTCTTTTCCCCAATCAAATTCAAGTCAATCGTAGAAGTGTTACTTCCTAGAATGCAATGTGGAGGGCAATACTTCTCAAGATCTGCAAATATTTGCTGCTTTAGAGATACATTCTCGATGACAGCCTGTTACACATATTAAGAGCAAGGTAAAGTAAGATACCAAGGAAAATCAGAGAGTTTATCCTATAATGAGAATACTGACCTCAATGACCATGTCCACATCTCTAAAATCTTCATAATCCAGAGCACCCTTGAGTAGGGAGAGAGTTTTTTCAAACTTGTCTTGACTCATTTTCCCTTTCTTGACACTACTTTGCAAATTGGCTGAGAAATTAATGTATCAGTCACTAGCCATAACAAGTATAAGCGATCATATCAAAGCAAGACAGTGGTTTTACCTTTTACTCTACCCAACCCAGCCTGTAGGAATTTGTCATTAACTTCTTTCAAGATCACCGGGTAGTTACTAAGAAGCAGTGCAGTCGCAATTCCAGAACCCATTAAACCACCTCCAAGAATTGCGACCTTTTTTATGCGTCGCGGTTTTAATCCTAAGTCGGTAACCCCTGGAACCTGTTTGTGTGAGGAAATGAGTAGGAAGAATCAAGAGGTCAGACTTGAAGACTGAAAAGGATGAACAATATCACAAACTGTTTGGCACACAAATCGTTCAGATTTCATTGCTTAGTGTTAATATAAGTATCAACTTATGCAATAATCAATCATCATAGCCCCACATATTCAATTAAGAATACAACTGGTGTACATATACAGACAATGCAATTGCGAAGTCTCTACTAATTCCTGGAATAAAACATAGCTTTGATTATGTTTGGTATAGCAGTCATACAAAGTTATCTAGTGTTGAATAAGCTTACAGTTTCCAGGAATTGGGTCCATTATAGCATTACAAAGACTAGAGGTTCTCCTCAGATCCATATGAACTCAAAATAAACACTCAGTTTTATTGAAAAGGAATATGAAAACAAACTAAAATTTTGAAACGCTATTTACAACCAGGTTGAAATATGCGACAATAATTTCTAAGTAAAGGATTTAACTCATTAACCTTTGTGGTTGCACGCTGAGCAAAGAAAACGTTGACCAAGGCCTTGCAGGTTTCGGAATGTAGAAGACTTTGGAATGCTTCAGCCTCCTGCAAATACCAACAATTTTTTAGATAGTACAAGTTACATAATAAAACCGAAAGCACAAGAGGAATAGGGCCAGAACTAAACCTTCCAAAGCCCAGCACGTGGGCCAGACACTATACCCTCTTCAACAACATCAATGACAACTAAGGGATGCTGGAGGTTTGGAGCCTGTCTGCGCGTTTGAACTCTTGCAAACTTTAATATTTCCCTAGCCTCACCAAGAGGCTCTATCTTGTCAGTTTTGTGAAGACTGGCAACCCAAGGCTTTCTGCACTCCAAAATATCAAGAGCCCACTTACGAGCAGTATCCAATAATTGGTTTGATGGAACTACAGCGTCAACAAGGCCCAGATTAACAGCTTCCTCTCCTTTAACAGGCTTTGATGTCTAGATTGATATATTAGAGCAAGAGGGTCAGAAGCAACCATAGCGCCAAAAATATGGACTCATAACTTAAAGCAAATGGCAGCTTACTAGCATCATTTCAAGGGACTTAGCAAGACCTACGAGGCGGGGGAGGCGCTGAGTACCTGAAATAGTGCAGATAAAATGAGATAAAGGAAGAAATGTGGTGTGGGATTATAGAGAAAAGTGGTATGAGTACTGCTTATGATAAGGATCATATTGCTTTGGATCAAAGGATTACAAATAAACAAAAACAAAAACAAAAAAAAAAAGTGTCCCAGGATGTCCCATTTAAAGTTTTGCTAGCAATTAGATCAGATTTTTAATAATTTGAATACCGCTAATCTAGACATAAGGTACCTAAAATACAAAATGCTCCCTTGTATATGTTAATTTAAGACATGCATCAGCTTGTTTTTAGTACATGAGCAATTAGCTTCAGTACATGGTTCATTACATTTCTGCATGTCCTATGATGATAACCAGTTTTTCCATGAAACCATGTGCACAGTTTCTTAGTAGAAGACACTGTTTTCATATTTATTAACTTCTTAGGCTATCTGTGCAAAATTATTTTGATTATCTTCACAGACCCCAATAAATTTATATGCTCCTCAAGGATGGTCAACCAGATTATGATATTTTCTAGTCTTACAAAATTAAGACTTTACTAGTGTTGACTATGAGGACATGTCTTGCACCAGTCTATGAAGAAAACAAACCAAATTCAAGGCCATTTATTCATGTGTTTCATTTTCTTTCTTTAGCTAATGGTGGTCCCCAGAACAGCTTGCGCACGCCTTGGCTATTCCATGAGATACCAGCTACCTCCTACTAGCACATGTACCGGGTAATACTACCCACAAAGGATTAGGAAAATGAGAAGAAATTACCTAGTGTAGTTTGACTTTAGACGTCATGGTTCTCCTCCGACTCCATTAACCACTAGGTTACACCCTGGGTGTGACCATGTATTCATGTCTTACTAGTATCTGATAAAGTATGCTTGGATAGATTGGGTATGAATTTTTGAATGCATGAACCTTTTTCCCCCAATTTAATTTCCACTTGAGGGTCAGTGGATGGACTTCTTTTAATGACCACAACAAACATTGGAGAGATAATTAATTTTTTATAAGGAGAAGCTTTAGAAATTATACATTCCAAGGTGTATTCTCCAAAAACTAATAGTGATCAAGAGGTTGAAGCAACGGTTTACGTGTTTTTTATCAGGGAAATATTTTAATAAAAAAACATCCTTTACGTAGCACTTGGATGTTTAAATTACTATTTATGTAAAGATAACTAGAGTTGGACATTAAGGTTAGGTAGTGCGCTTGAACATACTGGATTTCAAAACTACGACTTTTTTGAAAAGGAAACAGAAATTCACAGTTCATAAAATAGGATTTGGTAAAAGCTGATAGCATTCATGTTTTTTTTTCAATATTTTTGTAATGATGATTTATAAGTGCTTCTCGCAATATTACTTTTTTAGCCTAATGAAAAAGGTCATACATACTTTTTTAGCTTAATGAAGAAGTTTTAATTGGAAAAAGGTCATACATATTAGTATTATCCCCATACTTTTATGAAAAATTAAGAGTGAAATTCATATAAGGCACAATGCGCTCACTCATAAACAACGGTTATACAAGCTTTGATTGTTAGAAAGTGAAAAACTAGTCACCCAAAGCTGATGGTAAATTCAGAAAAAATAAATAAAGAGAACATAACAATTTAAGCATACAGACAAGCTTTGCTTACCTCCAAACCCTGGAAGTATACCAAGTTGAAGTTCAGGCAATCCAAGTTGTGCATTGGGAGTAGAAATTCGTGCATGACAAGCCTGATTTTAACATATAAGGAGTCAGCAAATGATTAACAGGATAAACTGTAGAGAAATATAACTTATATATACCATTGCAACTTCCAGTCCTCCACCTAGAGCCAGACCATCAATTGCCGCCACAGAAGGTTTTCTTGCAGCTAACATCAGATATAAATCAGCAAATATAGACACATTTAAACTGCACCAAAAGCTTTAAGTAAGAAGATCAAAACCCTAAAGGCTCACCTTCAACGGTGTCTGTGAGGATCTCCACTGATATAAAACCAGGCTTTGGTGATTCGACTGTGAACATACTGAAGTTAGCTAAGAAAACTCTTGCAGCACCATAATAGAAAATAAGCAAAACAGAAATGTATACCTGTTCCTCCCTGCAGTTTACCGAAGGCACTGATATCGAAACCACCAGAGAACCTGCCATTTGCGCCTGTAAATGTTTACACATTCAAGGTTAATATTTCACTAAATTGAATATATGAAGAGACTGTGATCTCTTGGCTTTTACCTGTCACAACAATCGCTTTCACATCATCCCTTCTTAAGGCCTGATCGTAGTTCTCTTTCAAGCTATACAGCACTGAAAAGAAATTGCAATAGTATCAAAATGAATTATTGATTCAAAGTATTGAGCATCAAATTTGGGAAATCACGAAATTACATTTTAAGGAAAAGACAAGCTTTTCTTATACAGTTATTCTGACCTCTTTTCCAAAATTAAACACAAGAAGTAGCAACTTTAGTAACTTTCTCATAGTTACATTTACCAATATCAACAATTTAAAATATGTTGTATAACACAAATGTCAATCAACTCCCCTCAATCCAAAATTAGTTGGATCAACTATAAAAATCATATATAGTCATTCCATCCTAAAACACATATCTTATAACACAAGCGTTAGATCATCAAAAGATCTTCACACATGCTTCCAGAGATAGAACTCCCTCAATCAACACTAAGCAAAAGAAGTGGCAGAGCCAAGCTCAAAGGAAACTACCAAGTGCAAGGCACAGCGTATAGCATATGGATGAAAACATTCCATAAGCCTTGTAATCTGTCTGTGCATGGATGTCGCGGATTAGAGTAGAAGGTTATTAGGTAATCGTGTGTTATCTCACTTTTATCCGGGCTAGGTTTGATGGAAGTTTGGTACACTATACATGTTTCTCCTTCCTTACCAATAATTAATAGCATTATTCTCATAGTTATCGATTCATGTTACTACCTGTTGTTTCTTGTGCTTCGGTTATTGCATTATTTGGACATTGTTACTGTTCTTTTTCTCTGAATGCTATCTAATGTTTTCCTTATGATTTACTATGTACTCTTTGATTCTATATTTTTCTCGTTACTCGGAAACAGCTCCTCTACATCTATGAGGTAGAGTAAGGTCTGCATACACTCTACCATCCTCAAACCCCACCCTATAAATCATATATATTTGTGATCATTTGAAAAAAAGAGGAAATATAACAGCCATTTCAAACATTCAATCACGCCTCAATGGCAATTTCAGTTAAACTCTGACTCTTATAAATCATATGCTTTCATTCGATCTACTAAAGCCAATTAACATTTTAAGAATTGATCCTCTCTTTTTTTGTAGCTATGATGTCCAAGCCAGTAAGCCAGTTTGTGCGTACCTCAACTAATTCCACCAATACCTAGTAACTCTATCTACCGACAGAAAATATAAGTAAGTAATTTTACCTCCCATGATTCAGAGGATTGATTAATAGTTCGTCAAATTTAACAAAATCCATCAATAATTTGCAAATACGAGTGAAAAAAAATGATAATATAAGATCAGTGAGATCTAGAAAAGCACTTTTAACGTACCATCTAACGCGAGAGAATTGACAGGAGGATTGATAATTGTAATGACGGCAACTCCATCAGCTCCAACTTCAATCGTAGTTCTTCCTTTTGGATTGCTACTCTTACTCATTTTTTTGCTCGGAAACTGAAAATTCCGGTGAAATTTATGGTCGGAAAATGGGAATGTGATCGGAGAAAAATGAATTTGTCGAGAGAGAAGTGATATTTATGAGGGAGAGAGGTGTCGTGACGAAACCGTGAACAATGACGTAAGGCTGTGTTTGGATGCTAACCAAAAAAGATAAGGATTGTAACAGTCAATTTTTAGAAAAAAAAATGAAGATTATTTTTTTTCCTTTCTTACACGATTCATTTACACCTCTAAGGGGTCGTTTGGTTTGGAAATGACTACTCATTCTATTTCGATTTATGTGATACTGATCGAATTAACATTAAGAGCAATTTTGATACGAAGGAAAATAGTTTTTAGAAAATATTTTTCTTGATAAATAAGGTAGTTTTTTTGTTTACTTTAAGCAATTCACATCAATGTGATAAAAGTGAAGGATCTACTATAATAACAGAACGACTTGAATAGTCGACTTATTTGTCAAGTAGAGTCTCACAAAATCTTTCTTCTTCGCCTTTAATTACTTTAGCACTTGATAAGTAAGCAAGAAGATATTATTTCAAAAATATTTATATGCTATCTAGCAAAATACTATGAAGATGAGATGAGATGGGGAGTGAGGATTCGGGTGTGGCGAGGGTGAGATGGTCAAGGGTCAGGGGAATTGAATGGATTGGAAAAGATAATAAACTTGAAATGTTTCATACGTTTGTTAGTGAAGTCATTTTCCAAACATAGGAAAAAGAGTAAAGACTTTTCATTAATGTTCTCCTCCATAGCAAACACACCCTTAGTTTTAAGAAAATGGAAATTTATAATCTTATGCATTCCTTAACCATTTTTGTGCTTATAATTATTTTATTAAAGATAAAATAAAATAAAATTTGAATTATTTCTAATTATAAAAATATGACTTCTTCTTTTTTTCGAACGAACTAAATTTTAAAAAATACCGCATAAATTAAAAACGTAAAAGAATAATATATTAGATTGTAACATCTGATTTAAATAATGAAATTATTTGATACATATTTGATTTTTAAAAATATATGAGTATTTGATTATATACTAGATTAAATTGAATAAGTTTTAATTTCTTTTTATTTTGATCTTAATTTTTGTAAATGGCTTTGGAAAAGAGTGTTAGAGATGGATATTTTATCCGATTAGTAATTTATGGATTATTATCCCATATTAAATATGGTATTAAAAGAAGTATATGTGATCTAATTAATTTTGAAATTGTTAATCTTGGAATCAAATCTAATTAAATGCAGAATAAAATATGAAAGTATTTTGAATGATTCTTTCAACCAAATAATCCTCAATGTTGAGAAATCGTATGGTGTTTATAGAATTTTTTTATTATTTGAGAAAAAGATACATATTTACCATTCAACTTTAAATTTAGTATAATTACCAAATTAAAGCTCAATTAGGAGCTAAGGGGGGGGGGGGGGGAAATCACTTCCTCATGGAGAATAATATTGTATCAAAAGTTTAAAGGAAGGATATAGTTACTTAACTTGGAATATTACATAAGTAAATTGGATCTTTTTTCTTGTTTTATAATTGCCACGTTGACAAAAGATAGTATCAAAATTTTAGCTATGGTTAAATTCGCTATGCAATAAAATTATATTAAAATTACTATTACTCTTAATTATATAAAAGCGAGTTTAATATTTTATCAATTCTATTTTTAAAATTTTAGTATTACTTTTAATCATAACAACACAAATTAGTCTCTCTATTGCTACACTTTTTTTTTTCTCAACACAAATTAGTATTACTTTCTCCTTTCTCAATTTTAGATTAATTGTGACAAAGATAATTATTATTGTTTCTGTAATTTATTGCATGAGTCTTTAGAAGCAATTCAAATAATTCTGTTAAAAAGTGATCAATATAGAAAGTTATCATGCTCCTATTATTGCTACTATTTCTATTTTTTTTAAACGTTGTGTATATATTCACGTAAGCATTTTTTTTATTGATTAAATTAAAAATCGTATCATTAAAAATAAAAATTAATTAATCGATAATGAAATTTTTATTGATTAGACTACCAATTTAGCGTGTTCATAAATAAAAATCCATAATACATAAAATTGAATTGATTCAATCGATGTATATCCATATGCGTAAAAAAAAAATGACAGATAATTTGAGATGGGAGTTAACTATAGCTTGGTCCAAGGTCCAACCAAACAGATTAGATTTTAGATAATTAGAAGATAGAGTATGGAGCCCACTGGTGATAGTTCCAAAGCTCACACATCCCTAGGCACTTGTAGACCATTATTAATTCCCTTTAATTTTAAAGTTTTTAACTACATTTTTTTTTTTGACAAATCAGTATTCCTACTACCAAATATATTTTAAAGAATATACGATAAGATACCTTTATGGCTATAAAAAATTGTTATTGAAATTTATAAAAATTAAATTTGGAATGGAGAGAATGATGTGTACGCAAGTTTTCGATAGACATTCAGTTTAAATAAATCATATCAAACTCAAGTATGAAAAGAAAATATATTAGTGGAGAGAAGTCATACTAAAATAATGGGAAAGAGAAAAACAGCAATAACAATAATATGATAACCGAAGAAGAAAAACGACATGTAACAATAAAATCGAAAAAGGAAGTTAAAAAAAGATACAAAAGTTAAATAGTGGCACAAAAGGCTATTTGTGCAAATGGCCCATGTGGTTCTATTCATTACTGGGCTGGACTTTAGTAAAACCTAAGTCCAACCACTGTCAGCCCAGTCCATTGCTTGACCCAATAACACAGTCTAGAAATGCAAGTTCACTTTTTTCGGATAGTTATTTAGCAAATGATCGTCTTTTTATTTCTTCTGTGATTTATGAATGTCGTACACCGTCTAAGTTATTAAGTATATTTTTGAACAAATGAAAAAGTTATGAGAAACATTAGACCATTTTCAAAAAAATTGTATGATATTGCAAACGTTAGACAACTATCTAATGTTTTATCCGTAAGGTTGGAAATTATATGAGTAAATATTAGGTCCAAGTCTGAAGATATCTGAAAGGATAATCTTTAAACCTTCAAGTAGAAGTAAATGGACAACTCTTTCTAATATATCCACTTGATTCACATGTACTTTCTTCAATCACATCAAAAGTTACAATATCCCCAAAACAAACTTGAAAGGGCTAAAGTTTAAAACTTCAAGTAGAAGAAAATGGACAACTCTTTCTAATATAGCCACTTGATTCACATGTACTTTATTCAATTACATCAAAAGTTACAATATCCCCAAAACAAACTTGATAGGGCTAAAGTTTAAAACATCAAGTAGCAGAAAATGGCCAACTATTTTCCAATATAACCACTTCTTCACATGAACTAATTTATTCAATTACATCAAAAGTTATTATGCCCCCAAAACAAACTTGAAAGGGCTAAAACTTCAAACCTAAGTAGAAGAAAATGGCCAACTCTTTCCAAAATAACCACTTTCTTCACATGCACTTTATTCAATTACATCAAAGTTACCATCTCCTCAAACAAACTTGAAAGGGCTAAAACTTCAAATCTTCAAGTAGAAGACAATGGCCAACTCTTTCCAATATGACCACTTCTTCACATGTACTTTATTCAATTACATCAAATTAAAGTCGCTATATTTCCAAAACAAATTTGGAGGGCTAAACTTTAAAACTTCAAGTAGAAGAAAATGGCCAAGTCTTTCCAACATAACCACTTTCTTCACATGTACTTTATTCAATTACATTAAAAGCTACTATGCCTCCAAAACAAACTTGAAAGGGCTAAAACTTCAAACCTTCAAGTAGAAGAAAAGCCCTTGAAGAAATGATGAATGTGTTTGTTAATTTCATCAGGCTTTTCTTGTTGAAGAAAATGGCCAACATTTTCCAATATAACCACTTTTTCTAGCAAAGGCACATATTTTTTCATTCCACCTTTGTTTATATAGTCTTTTGCTCCAGGGGCATTATAAGTTAGATCCAAATCTCCCACAATGAACTTTACTGGTACTTTCACTTTTGCACCACTCCATGCTGCTGTCAATTCCCAATTTCTGCATTTCAACAACATATTCAGTGAAATCTCATAAGTAGGGTGGTCTGAAAAGAGTAAAATGTACGCAGATAAAAGATTCTATACGGTCAAAAGTTAATACAAATGCGAAGGGTTAGCAAAGTGCTAAGTCTCAATTCAATGTTGTGGTTGATGATTGTAACAAGAGCTTTTGGTTTTATCATGTTGTCAAGTATTTGGGCTTACTTCAGCACCATAGTGACTGGTGTTCAAACATTTGCTCGAGGCATTTTCTCGATCCCTTCTTATCCTGGGAAAGCAAGGACACCTTTCGTTCTTGAACATATAACCATATCTTTCGACATCACTAGTACTTTTTTTTTAACATTACACTAAAGGTAGGCATCAACATAACTCATGTAATGTAACTTTTTTTCGTCAGAATAAAGTCATCCCAATGTACTAAGCTCCCACTATGCATAGGATCCAAGGAAAAACCAGACCACAAGGGGTCTATTGGATGCAACCTTACATGACAACTATTTTATCAGTTACACCAAAGCTACCCTTCTTTTGTCACAATATCCATGGTAATGTCATTATTTGATTCTCCGAATCGAAATAATACTAATTCCCAACTAAAATGAGAAGTGTCACAACATAATTTTTAACCAAAAGTAAATACAGGACAGAAACTTACAAGTCAAGTGCTCTGTAATAATTAAATCCACCAGTAAAGCCAGTTTGTTCATATTTGCTAGCAAAATAATCAACTTCTTTTTGTGATAGCCAACACGGCAAAATTACTGGACTATCATCAAAAGGCTTGTCTTTAGGCAAGTATAATGGTCCAGGGTTCCTGTAAGTTAAAAATTTCTCCAACACTTTCTTAGTGCCTGTTTTTGCAAACTCTGCTTCCATCACTCCAGGCTCCTAGAAAAATAACAAACAATATTAAGACATCGGGATTCAAGTTATATAGACTGACAATATAAGAATTTAACAAAATGAAATAGTATATACATTTGAACCATTATCACTCTTCCGTTTATGGGAGCGATGACTCTATGATTATCAAGTGATTAGCCAACTCAATCTGTGTTACCTCTGTCCCTAGGATTGACTCTGTTCAACCCGTCTTGATTGCCTAGCTAATACGTATATATGTGAAAAAAGCATTAAAAATAGAGTTAATGGTAAAAAAAAAAACACCTAAACTATCACGAGTTTTATACCTCAACTATCCATTTTTCACTTTATCTACCTAAACTATTCCTCCCTTTGTATTAAAACATATTTCGATGTTGAGTTAGCTAAAACAACAGGCACGAGCCAACTTAGAATCTATGTGAACACGTGTAAGGGCATGTGAACACGTGTTTTTATAGCTTGAACTATAAAGAGTCAAGAGTACCTAGAACTCCTCGACTTAAAATCTTGAATCTGTCTCTATTCGTGCATCAAAAAACATGTAACGAAACATATAAAAGTAAAAAATTAGAAGTAAGCAAAGAGGTGAATCTGGAATCTAACAATGTAATAGTCATCACCATAGATAGCCTTCAATGACTCAATTGGCTTTCTCTTAGGATTCCTAGGAGAAAATGGCACACTCATATTAACCAAAGCCTTAACTTTGTCTGGCCTCAATAAACAAAGATTCCAAGCAATAAGAGCACCCCAATCATGGCCAACAACAAACACTTTATCTTCCTCAGGCACAATGGTATTCAAAAGTTCCACTAAGTCACCCACAACTCTTAATGAGCTAAACTTGCTTGGATCATCTTTAGGTACTCCTGTCAGAAGAGGCGGATTCAGAATTTAAAGTTGATGAGTTCAACATAGTATGTAGTAGTTAAAAGAGTAAAAATAATACTAAGATACGAAATATCTTAATTTTACCTTGTGATATACTACGGTTCATTCATAAATCATACCCTTGTTGAAACAAATTGAGTTATATTTGTTCATGACCTTAATGGAACTTCGATATGAACCGGATGAATTTCATGTGTCAAAATACTTCGGAAAAAAAAATCCACATTTATCCCTCTCTAGTTCTAACTATGGGTAAAAATGACTTTGAAATATAATG